>JANVCQ010120025.1:0-25664 GCA_025531925.1 Erythroxylum plowmanianum
CAAAATCCATCAATTCTTTTTCTCATCAATTTTCTTAAAACATAATCACATCTTTTACATAATTTATTACAAACATAATTATTTCTTAATTTTTATTTTTCTAAAATTTCACTCAAAAATTGGGGTCCAACAATCTGGAATAATCTAAGTTGAATTAGACAAAGTTATCTTCTAGAAAGTTGTAGCTTATCTTTCTAGCTTTATAACGGCATATAGTACGAAATTTTTGGACATTGGAGTCAAAAGTTATGATCCTTATAAGTGGAGATGCTTAGGAGTATAGACTGTATCTTCTGGTGATGACATGTATCTTTTGGGATGACGTGTATCTTCTGGGATGGCTTGTATCTTCTGTGATGATGTGTATCTTCTATGCACTATTCATCTTACACATTTTGGTCCAATTTTGACCCTATAGATGGTAGAATCTTTCTTCAAGGTATTTATGAAAGTTGTAGATCTTGAAGTTCTCTTTCAAACCTCCAAGGATGACCTTGGTCCGTATCTCTAGAGTAAGTTATGCTAATTATTCCAAATAGGTCTTAGATTGAAACTTTTTATGATCACTATTCATCTTACATCGTCTGGTCCAATTTTGACCCTACAGATGATAGAATCTTTCTTTAAGGTCCTCATGAAAGCTGTAGATCTTGAAGTCCACTTTCAAACCCACTAAGAATGACCTTGATCTGATATCTCTAGGGAAAGTTATGCCAATTGTAAAACATTTACTATGTACTGTTCATAAACTTCTTATGGGTACTGTTCATCTTGTATCATCTGGTTGAGTTCTGACCCTTTATATGACAAAATCTCACTTCGACGTCTTCATCAAATTGTAGATCTTGAAGTCTTCTTTTAAACCATCTAAGAATGACCTTGATCCGATATCTTTAGAGAATGTTACTCTAATTGTGAAACATCTTTTGTGTATTGTTTATAAACTTCTTCTAGGTATTGTTCATCTTGTATCAATGTCTTTATGAAAGTTGTAGACCTTGAAGTCCTCTTTCAAACCATCAAGAATGAACTTGATCCGATATCTTTAGAGAAAGTTATGCTAATTGAAAAACATCTTCTATGTACTGTCCATAAACTTCTTCTGGGTGTTGTTCATCTTACATTTTCTAGTCCAAGTTTGACCCAGTAGGTGACATAATCTATCTTCAAAGTCTTCATAGAAGTTGCATCCCGAAGTCCTATTCGAAACCATCCTAATATAACCTTATTTCGACACCTATGGAGGAAGTTTTGCCAATTGTAGTAGGTTCAATATGATTGAGGACAAAACCTTGTTTGATTCTTTCGACCATAACTGCGTTATCCGACCTCTAAATGAGTTGATTCTTATTTTTAAATAAACTAGAGAAATAGAGCTACAAATTATCTAAAGGAATAGAATTTTAGCTCAGTCCCTAAGACTTACAATTTATGGATGGAATTTGGGCATATTGTACTGTCCTAGTTTAATAATAGTTTGAAAATGTTTGGGCCCTAACTCTTAGATTTCTAAACCAATTTGAATGATTTTAGTGTCATTAGAAACTTAAGACAATGGGGAACAAATGTTCTGAAGAAGTCAAATTGTATTTCTAGTTTATGTTTTCCCAAATTTTGTTACGAAATAGGAGAAATAAGTTTGTTTTGGATGTTGACTGTTGTGGGCGCCATCCTTATGGGATGAGGACTAATGAGGGTTCCTTGAAATAACCCTCTAGGATAATATGCTCACGCCTTATGACTTTGAATGTTGGGCTCCGGAATCAGAGTCCAATAAGATAACAATGGGAAATCTTAAGAGTTGAATGCTAAAGAGAGATAGAAAGAACAATGGTGGAGGAAATACATCATAGAGAGCAACGAACCCTTTTGGACGATGAGGCCACAACTTAATGCCCATCGTTAAAGGATTACTTGACCACTGGTGCAAGCCAATACATTCAAGATGAAACCATCAATGCTAAACATATTGCGAACCAACGTGTAATTATATTGGTTAGCCAATGATGATCCCAATGCTCGTTTATCTAATTTTTTAGAAATTTGCAACACCTCTTGATATATTGGGATGTCGGAGGATGCTATTAAGATGAGGCTCTTTCCTTTTACACTTAGGGATTGAGTCAAGGCCTAGTTGAATTATTTTGACCCATCCTACATCATAATTTGGGAGCAGGTTGTTAGAGTTTTTCTATATAAGTATTTCCCTCTAAACATGACAATAAGACTAATAAAGGAAACTATCAATTTCCAGTAAATGACGGGGAGTCTTTACATGAAGCATAGAAGTAGTATAAGGAGTTGTAAAGGAGTTGTCCTCATTATAACCTACCAAACAAATTCCTATTACAATCCATCTACACTGGAGTTAATCCACCCACAAGGAGCACCATAGTTGCAATTAATGGAGGATCATTCATGAGGAAAACAATTAAAGCAGCACACAATTTGTTAGAAGACATAGCATACACTAGTTGTCTTTAAACATTAGGATAAAGTAGACAGCAATCAACCTTTTGGGACCCAGGAGGAATGATTGTTGTAAATTTAATAACAACATTGTAGGATGAGATTGACAAACTAACCAAGCAATTGAATAGCTTAAAAACCACCTCTTCCTCTCCAGTTATTGCAATGTAGCATGAATATGAGTCATGTGAACAAGAAAGCTATATCATAACTAATTGCTTCTTAGGGGAAAACAACAATATGGAGCAATTCAACTTTAACAGAGCACATGTTGGTCAGGGACATAGCAACCCTTATTCCAGCACATACCAATCAGGGTGGCATAATCATCCACATTTTCATTGGTCTAACAATACTAAGATTTAGTTTAGAAATCAAGGGTCAAAAGGGATATCAATAGGAAAAATACAATGATATGATTCCAAGCTGGACAAGATCATGGACAAGCTCATAAGTATGGATGAGGCCTAAATTGACCAAGTAACAAGGACTCAAGCCTCTTCTGTTCTTAGCCTGGAGGTTTAAGTGAAACAACTTGCCAATGTGTTATCTACAAAAAGTATGGGAAGTCTTTCGACTAACACGAAAGTATATACAAGAGAGCAAGTTAAGGCTATCACACTTAGGAGTAGGAAAGAGTTAAGAAAACCAACGGATAGACAAGCTAAAACCCACTCTATAGAAGACCAAAAGAAGCAGAAAAAGGACGAAGAAAAAAATGAGGACCATCCCTATATTCCTCCTCTGCCTTACCCACCAAGAATACCATTCATATGAGTTGATGATATCAAATCTTCAAAGGAGCATGAGGAAGAAGAATAGATGACAACATTCATCGTGTTTGAAGAAGCTATGAAAGTCTATGTTCGTGAAGCTAAAGAAAAAGAAGAAAAGGGAGTGACTAAAGAAGAACAAGAGTAGGTCACCCCCTTACCGAGCAACCTGTTGGATTCCATGGAAGATCTAAGGAGTTTTATTGTTCCCTATTTTGTTGACAGTTCAATAAAAAAAGGACATTACTGAACTTAATTAGTTTTCATAATTTTATCAATATAGTCCTTCAAATCATTTTGCAATTTGTAGCTTACTTACAGGCAACAAAACTAATATTGAATGAAAAGGGTGGAAGCAAGTCTCTCATAATTGATCCCTTCTAAGTTTCCAATGATACAAGGTCAAGCTAATTACCATAAATTAGCATATTTAGGGTAGAATTAAATTGTTATGCAATTAAAGTTGTTTCATTTCCATAAATCAATACCAATGATTCAGAATGCATTACCTTAATAATTCTCTTACTCTCTCTGAATCAATTATAAGATAGGAAAACAATTATAAGATAGGAAAGCTAGCTCGACATCAAGTGCACTTAGTCTCCTCCTCCGACACATCACCACCTCAATCACCATAGTGGTTTCGTGTTTTAAACCTTTTCTTTTCATTTTTATTAGTAGTTTATTCTTTTACCTTTCGTATATTATTTCATTCCCCTTTTATGCTTGTATGTATCCTTCTCACATTGAGGACAATGTGTTGTTCAAGTGTGGGGAGGATTATGTGTTTTTCTTTGAGTGTGAATTTTGTATATTGTTATGTTAGTGTGTTTAGGTGACATATTGTGAATTGTGTGAATGTATCGATGGCTTAGATGGAATGAAATTGACTTAGTTTTTAACATAATCTATTAGATTGTGAAAATTCATTAGCTCGCTTAAAATTAGTGATATGAGTACTTTGGCTAAAATATGGAAGTTAATTAGAATTTAGTGTTAGTTTATCACCCTATAAGTTGTCACATTCATTCATAATTTTAGGTCTTTCGACTAAGTAGCTTAGTTAGTATTTTTCATGAAAACAAGTAGCTAAAGCGCAAGGTAGGCATTAAATAAAATATGTGTGTTTATAAATTTTAAATAAATAACTATTCTGCTGGCCTTCAGGTTATAAATAGAGCTAGTAGATTATTGAGAATGTGATGTATTGTGCCTTTGCATCAAAAGGCGATAATGACATTCCAACCAAGCAACTTGATAAAAACATGACTTAGTCGAGTAACCAGATCGATATTTATCAACATTGTTTGCCTCTGTGTAAAAGACTAGGTCCATGTATACAAAATGTTAAAAAAAAGTTTTCTAATAAAAACCTATCAAACTTGCACTAGCGTAACTTTTCATGATAATGTACTTAAGATTAGTTTCGAAATTTGAATGACCAAATAATTATTATTTTGTTTGTACAATTGAAAAGGTAAATAAACTTGACATTTGGATCTTGATTAATATGTATATTTAGTCCAAAGCACCTAAACGGAGATTGTACATGTTAATGATTTAGAATAACTTAAATGATTATGTTTAGAATTAAATTTGTTTCATGAAGCTCAAGTCATTGTTCCATTATTGCATTGTGTGCTTTATGATTTTGTGTTGTTTATTGTTTTATTTGCTTGAGGACAAGCAAACATTTAAGTGTGAGGATGTGATAAGTATAAATTGCATTGTGATTTATTTGTGTTTTAAGTGCTTTATGGGTTAGGACAAGTCTTTGAGCTTAAATATTATGTTTTTAATGTATATTAATATGTTTTCTAGTGTTTCAGGGTTAATATCGAAGAGTGGAGGAATTTCAGAGAGAATTTGGGCCACAACACAGGCCCACAATTGTGGCAGGACAGAAAATCTAGGTTTGATTGATAGAAGCGCAGTGAATGGCCCACAATCATGGCCTGTATGCCACGATTATGACAGAAGGCTCAAATGTGAGCCAAGATTGTGGCCTACATTGGGCAAATGCACATACGCTCACGAACTTCATATTTCAAGGGACTTTTTGGACCTTTCAGACCCCGAAAAGACCCTAGGGTTACCCAAAACACAAAAGAGTATAAAAAGAACTTTAAGTGGCAGAGAACGGAGAGCTTTACTTTCAACCACTCTTGGAAACCCTAAAGAGAGAGAAAAAGAAGAGAGAGAGAAGAAGAAGAGGAAGATGGAGGAAGAAGAAGTGGATCACGATACCACTACTTCTTGGATCAAGTGGTATCTCAATGTCGCTGCCTTCCTGATTTGTCCAACCTAAGTTCTATTTTCTCTTCATTTCCTTTTTCATTTAAATGTATAAAGTTGAAATGGATTGTATGGAAATGGATTTCGGGTTGTTGATAATGTTGACTTAGTTATTTTGTGTTATTAGTTTGGATGTTGTTATTGATTAATATATTTGCATGTTTTGATAGTAAACCGAGAGGGTGAGTTAAATAAAAATGATTAGATCAGATTAATGAGAGTTAGGCAATCTAATTGACCACTTAATCAACGTAATTGGTAATTTCATAGAGAGAAATTTCGTGCGAGACTTGATTGTTTATTAGAGAGCTTTAGAACTAATTAGAATTGTGGGTAATTTGTGAATTGAGAGATTGCAAGTTCTATAATTCGATTAGGTTTTAGGGTTTAATGGTTATAATTTAAGAGAAAGTAATCAACCCTACGACCGTCTAAAATCAACGCCCCAGAAACACATAAATTGTTATATTAGAATTAATGATAGGTATGATCCCCTCTCTCATAACTTGATTAACTCTCTTGACAGATTTCCATTGTGACCTGTATGACTGCTTAGTTTAATCCTGTTTTGTTGAAATTTCCACTTCTCAATTCTTCATTCAATTTCTCATATTCACTTGTTTAGTTTTCATTTCTTTTTATTCTTTTCTTTGAGCCTTACACGACTTGGCATTAGGCTAGTACCCTCCTCATGAGATCAACACCTGTTATACTACAATCGTGACCCATGCACTTACGATATCTGAGGGCTTATAAATTTTAAAACTTGAACGACACAATTAAGTTTTTGGGGCCCTTGTGGGGAGGGTGTATATTAGTTTAATTCTTACAGTCTAAGGCTTTTTTTCACATCTTTTGAAAAAAAAAAGAGAAAGAAGTTGGACTTAAAGTATATGACACATCATCTTTGATATCACCAGATAACAATGGGGAATCTTAAGAGTTGAATGCTAAAAAGAGATAGAAAGATTGATGGTGGAGGAAATACATCATAGAGAGTGACGGACCTTTTTGGACAATAAGGCCACAAGTCAATGCCCTTCGTCAAAGGACTACACGACCATAGGTGCAAGCGAATATGTTCAAGATCAAACCATCATTGCTAAACATATTGTAAACCAATGTGCAATTATACGGGTTAGCCAATGATGATCCCAATGCTCATTTAAATAATTTATTATAAATTTGCGACACTTTTCAATATATTGGGATGCCTGAGGATTTATTAGGATGAGGCTCTTTTTTTTTACACTTAGGGATTGAGCTAAAGCTTGGTTGAATTATTTTCACTCATCCTACATCATAACTTAGGAGTAGTTGGTTAGATTTTTTCTAGAAAAGTATTTCCCTCTAAACAAGACAACAAGACTAATAAAGGAAATTATCAATTTCTAGCAAAAAGATGGGGAGTCTTTATATGAAGCATGGGAGTGGTACAAGGAGTTGTAAAGGAGTTGTCCTCATCATAACCTACCCATAGACGCAGCTACTAGAGGATCATTCATGAGGAAAAACAATTAAAATAGGACACGATTTGTTAGAAGACATGGCATACACTAGTTGTCTTTGGACATCAGAATGAAGTAGATAGCAGTCAACCTTTTGGGACCCAGGAGGAATGATTACTGCAAATTTAATAACAACATTGTGGGATGAGATTGACAATCTAATTAAGCAATTAAATAGCCTAAAAGCCACCTCTTCCTCTCCAGTCATAGCAATGTGGCATGAACATGAGTAACGTGAACAAGAGAGCTATATCGTAGCTAATTGCTTCTTAAGGGAAAACAACAACATGGAGCAATTCAACTTTAACAAAGCACAAGTTGGTCAGGGAAATAGCAATCCTTATTCCATCACAAACCAGTCAGGGTAGTATAATCACCCCAATTTTCATTGTTCTAATAATATCGAGATTTAGTTTAGAAATCAAGGGTTAAATGGATATCAATAGGATAAATACAATGACTATGATTCCAAACTAGACAAGATCATGGACAAGTTCATAAGTATGGATGAGTCCTAGAAGAGGTTAGAAGAGCAAATTGGCCAAGTAACAAGGACTCATGCCTTTTTTATTCTCAAAGGTTCAAGCCAAGCAACTTGCCAATGTGTTAGCTACAAAAATTGTGGGAAGTATTTCGAGCAACATGAAAGTATATCCAAAAGAGCAAGTTAAGGCTATCACACTTAGGAGTAGGAAAGAGTTAAGAGAACCAATAGATAAACCAGCTGAAACCCATTCTTTAGAAAACTAAAAGAAGCAGAAAAAGGATGAAGAAAAGAAGGAGGACCTTTCTTATGTTCCTCCTCCACCTTACCCACCAAGAAGATCATTCATATGAATTGATGATCTCGAATCTTCAAAGAAGCATGAGGAAGAAGAATAGATGACAACATACATCGAGTTTGAAGAAGTTATGAAAGTCTATGTTTGTGAAGCCAAAGAAAAAGAAGAAAAGGGAGTGACTAAGGAAGAACAAAAGCAGCTCACCCTCTTGCCAGCAACCTGTAGGATTCCATTGAAGATCCAGGGAGTTTTATTGCTCCCTATTTTGTTGACAATTCACTCAAAAAAAGGACATTACTAAACTTAATTACTTTTCATAATTTTATTAATATTTTCCTTCTAATCATTTTTGCAATTTATAGCCTACTTTTAGGCTACAAAACTGATGTTGAATGAAAAGGGTGGAAGCAAGTAGCTCATAATTGATCCCTTCTGGGTTTCCAATTATTCAAGGTCAAGCTAATGACCGTAAATTAGCATGTTTAGGGAGAATTAAATTGTTAAGCAATTAAAGCTATTTCATTTCCATAAATAAATATCAATGATTCGGAATGCATTACCCCATAAATTCTCTTACTCTCTCTGAATCAATTATAAGATAGGAAAGCCAGCTCGACATCAAGCACACTTGGTCTCCTCCTCTGACACAACACCACCTCAGTCACCATGATGGTTCCGTGTTTTAACCCTTTTGTTTTCATTTTTGTTAGTATTTTGTTCTTTTGCCTTCTGTATATTGTTTCATTCCCCCTTTTGTGCTGGCATGTATCCTTCTCACATTGAGGATAATGTGTTGTTCAAGTGTGGGGAGGGTTATGTGTTTTTCTTTAAGTGTGAATTTTGCATATTGTTATATTACTTTGTTTAGGTTACATGATGTGAATTGTGTGAATGTGTCGATGGCTTAGATGGAATGAAATTGATTTAATTTTTAACATAATATATTAGATTGTGAAGAGTCATTAGCTCGCTCAAAATAAGTTATCTAAGTTCTTTGGGTAAAATACGGAAGTTAATTAGGATTTAGTGTTAGTTTATCACCCTATAAGTTGTCACATTCATTTATAATATTAGGTCTTTCGACTAACTAGCTTAGCTAGTATTTTTTCAGGAAAACGAGTAGCTAAAGCACAAGGTAGGCATTAAATAAAAAATATGTGTTTGTAAATTTTAAATAAATAACTATTCTGATTGCCTTCAGGTAATGAATAGAGCTAGTAGATTGTTGAAAACATGATGTTGCCAAGTAATCAAATCGATATGCATCACAAATGTGTGTCTTTACATCAAAAGGCTATAATGACTTTTCAACCAAGCAACTTAATAAAAACATGACTTAGTCGAGTAACCAGATCAATATTCGTCACCAATGTTTGGCTCCGTGTAAAAAGACAAGGTCCATGTATACAAAATTTTAAAAAAGTTTTCTAATAAAAACCTACTAAACTTACAGAAGCCTAACTTTCATGATAACGTATTTAAGATTAGTTACAAAGTTTGAATGACTAAATAATTATTAATGTGTTTGTACAATTGAAAAGGTGAATAAACTTGACATTTGGGTCTTGATTAATATGTATATTTAGTACATAGCTCCTAAAGGCAGATTTTACATGTTAATGATTTCGAATAACTTGAATGATTATGTTTAGAATTAAATTTTTTCGTGAAGTTCAAGTCATTGTCCCATTATTACATTGTGTGCTTTATAATTTTGTGTTGTTTGTTGTTTTATTTACTTGAGGACAAGCAAATATTTAAGTGTAGGGATGTGATAAGTGTAAATTGCATTATGTTTTGGGGCATAGTTTAATATGTATTTAGCCATTAATTCGATCACTTAGCATGTGTTTAGGCTAAAATTGTGTTAGTTTGTGATTTATTTGTGTTTTAAGTGTTTTATGGGTTAGTACAAGTCCATGAGCTTAAATATTATGTTTTTAAGGTACCTTGATATGTTTGCTAGTGTTTTAGGGTCAATATCAAAGAGTCGAGAAATTTCGGAGGGAATCTGGGCCACAACACAAGCCCATAATTGTGGCAGGATAGAAACTCTAGGTTTGACCTACGATCATGGCTTGCATGCCATGATTGTGATAGAAGCTCAATGAGTGGCCCACAATCATAGCCCGCATGCCACGATCGTGACAGAAGGCTCAAATGTGATTCAAGATTGTGGCCTACATTGGGTAAACATACAGACACTCACGAACTTCATATTTCAAGGGACTTTTTGGGCCTTTCATACCTTGAAAAAACCTTAGGATTACTCCAAACATAAAAGAGTATAAAAAGAACATAAAGTGGCAAAGAAAGGAGAGCTTTACATTCAACCACCTTGGAAACCCTAAAGAGAGAGAAAAAGAAGAGAGAGAGAAGAAGAAGAAGAGGAAGATGGAGGATGAAGAAGTGGATCCCGATATTGCTGCTCCCTAGATCAGGTTGTATCCCGATGTCGTTGCCTTCCCAATTTGTCCAATCAAAGTTCCATTTTTCTCTTCATTTCCTTTTTCATTTAAATATATAAAGTTGAAATGGATTGTATGGAAATAGATTTCAGGTTGTTGATAATGTTCTGAACTCTCCTTCGAGATTGTACTTTAAGTTAATGTTGATTTAGTTATTTTGTGTTATTAGTTTAGATGTTGTGAATGATTAATGTATTTGCATGTTTCAATAATAAATCAAGAGGGTAAGCCGGATAAAAATGATTAGATCGCATTAATGAGAGATAGGCAATCTAATTGACCACCTAATCAATGTAGTCAGTAATTTCATAGAGAGAAATCTCATGTGAGACTTGATTGTTTATTAGAGAGCTTTAGAACTGATTAGAATTGTAGGTAATTTATGAATTGAGAGATTGCAAGTTCTATAATTTGATTAGGTTTTAGGGTTTAATGGTTATAACTCAAAAGAGAGTAACCAACCCTATAGCTACCTAAAATCGACACCCCGAAAACACATAAATGGTTAGATTAGTGATAATGATAGGTGTGATCCCTTCTCTCATAACTTGATTAACTCTTTTGACTAATTTCCATTAAGACCTGTGTGATTACTCAATTTAATTTTGTTGAAATTTCTGCTTCACAATTATTGAATCCATTTCTCGTATTTACTTTCCGTGTTCATTTGTATAGTTTTTATTTCTTTTTATTCTTTTCTTTGAGCCTTAGACGACTTAGGATTAGGCTAGTACCCTTCTTGTAAGATCGACACCTCTTATACTACATTCACGACCCGTGCACTTGCGGTATTTGAGGGCTTATAAATTTTAAAACTCGAACAACATAATCAAAGAGCTAAGAACTAAGGGCCTTGAGAAGGGCAAGTCACTAAATTTCATAAAGGTAAGCACAGAGGTAAAAACGATAAGTCCAAACTTATGTACTTCAACTGTAAAAAGAAGGGACACTTTGCTCAGGAATGTACTGAGCCCCTTTAGGTTTATCCTTACTTACCTTCTTTTGTACGTGCTTTGGTTTGCACACATAAGTTTTTTCTCATTCTCTCCATGATTGGATTGTAGATACGGGAGTGACAAAACACATGACCTACAGTAGTGCAAGATTTGTAGATTACCATCGATTATCGATAGGTAAACATTTTGTAACTATGGGGACTGGACTGGAGGAGAGGGTCCTTGGTGTAGGAACCTATCAACTTACTTTGCACAGTAGACGTAGGTTGTTCTTACATGATGTGCTTCATGTACCCACTATTCAATGTAATCTACTTTCAGTATTGGAACTAGTATACTTGGATTTTTCTTTTCTTGTTAGTAAGAATGGTGTGTCCGTTTATCTTGATGATACCTTTTATAGACATAGGCACTTTTATAATAGTTTATTTACGATGAATTTAGAATATATGTCTGAATATCATAAATATATTGCTTATATTGGTTCTTCTTCTTCTTCTGTTGATATTGAATCTGAGTCTATTAAATGGTATGCTCAATTAGGACAAATTGGACAAGATAGAATGTCTAGATTGGCTAGAGAAGGGCTATTAGGCTCTCTCGCCAAAGTGAGTCTTCCTACTTATGAGCCTTGTTTCATTGGGAAAGTTAGTAGAAAGCCTGTTGGTAAAGCTAAAAGGGTCGCATCCTCTAGAGTTGATCCACTCTGATATTTGTGGGCCTGTAAATGTGAGAGCACGTAATGGCTTAACTTTCTTATCACATTCATAGATTATTTCTAACAATATGGCTTAGTAGTTTTGTTGTTTCATTACTCAAAAACTTTTTATTGTTTCAAACACTTTATAGCTGAGGTTGAAAATCAGAAAAAGAGGATCATTAAGGCTCTTCGTATTAATAGAGGCCAAGAGTATCTCTCTGATCAGTTTAGAGAATTTTGTGATAATAAGGGAATACGTCGACAGTTAACAATTCCTAAAACTCCGCAACAAAATAGGGTTACAAAGAGAAGGAATCGAACTACGTTGGAGACGGTTAGGTCGATGATGGCTCAAGCCAAGCTACCGATTAAGTTTTGGGGGGATGCCCTTATGACTATGACATACATCCTTAACCGAGTGCCCACTAAGTCTATCCCACAACTCCATATGAGTTATGGAATGGAGAAAAACCTAATTTGGAGGCTTAAGGCCATGGAGATGTGCTAGTTATGTTCATCATGCTTCTCATAAGTTTTTGGAAGTTAGGCCCTAAAGCTAACAAATATGTGTTTATTAGATATTGTGAGCATTCTAAGGGCTATGTAATGTATGATGAACATCATGGAGGGCTCACTGAGGTTGAGTCCTAAGATATAGATATTTTGGAGGATGATTTTCCTAATATTGGTGAGATCAAACAAATTCTTGAACTTTATAAGTTAGGGGAACATCAAGATAAAGAGCCCTAAATGGATTTGGATTTGCAATCTATTCCAATGACTATTAAGGTTAGTGGGAGCATAGAACTTGATTCTTAGTCTCATAATTACGTAGGAGCTAATGTGGAAATGTTTCACTTAAACACTTTGAAATAGAATGTGGATCCTTCTTGAGCATATATGTTGATGATGATAAGCCTTCTTCTTTTAAGGAAGCAATGAACTCACCATTTTTGAGTAAGTGGCTTGCAGCAATGGGAGATGAGGTGGAATCCATAGCTAAAAACCATGTGTGGGACTTAGTCGATCTACCTGTTGGGTGCAAAACCATTGGAAACAAGTGGGTCTTAAAGGTTAAGTATAAGGCAAATGAATCAATTGATAAGGATAAGGCCTTATTAGCAGGGAAAGGTTGCACCCAAAACGAGAGTGTGGACTATGATGAGACATTTTCTTTTGTGTTGAGATTTGTGTCTATTCACCTTATTTCCTAGTTATTATTACACATTTAGATTTGGATTTTTCCAAATAGATGTAAAAGTGGCATTTCTCAATGGAGAAATCAATGAAGAGATCTATATGAATCAATTCATTAGGTCTTGGTAAAGGGACAAGACCACAAAGTGTGTCACTTGAGATGTTCCATTTATGGCCTAAAACAATCATCTAGGTAATGGTATCTTAGATTTCATCAAGCCATTACATCGATAAACTTTATGATGATTGAAGAGGACCATTTTGTATACATAAAGAGATAAGAGAATGTGTTTCTTATACTCTCCTTGTATATAGATGATATTTTGATATCTAGGAATGATATAGAGATGATCACTACCACTTAAAAGTGGTTGTCCTCTACTTTTGAGATGAAGGACATGGGTGAAGTAGATTATGTTCTCAAGGTTAAGATCTCAAGTGATCGTTCTAAGATATTTTTTAGTTTGTCTCAAGAAACCTATATTAATAGGGTCTTAGAACATTTCCATATGCATAACTGTCAACTTCTTGATACTCCAATATAAAATACCTAAGTATGGATCAATTTCCTAAAGCAAAGGAAGAAAAACAATAAATGGCTTAGGTGCCACATGTAAGCATTATCAGTAGTCTGATGTATACTATGGTGTGTACTTGACTCGACATATGCTTTGCAGTTGGGATGGTTTGTAGATATCAAAGTAATCTTGGGCATGCACATTGGGCAGTAGTCAAAAGTATACTTAGATATCTAAGAGCAACCACTAACATAGCCTTGTACTATCAAAGTAAGAGCCTCAAATTGGTTAGATATAGTGATGTTGATGGATCTATCAATAGAGATGAGTGAAAGTCCACTTTGGAATATGCTTTCATTCTTAAAGGAGGAGGCATTTCTTGATGTAGCAAGAAACAACAGTTTGTGTCATTGTCCATGATGGAGTATGAGTATGTTACATGTATCCCAGCGGTACAAGAGGCAATATGGTTAAGGAGAATTTTTAGGAGCCTTAACATTACCGAGAATCTTCTTGAGGCCACAGTTATTTATTATGATAACACAACTGCAATTGCCTATGCAAAGGACTTGAAGTATCATGGAAAGACAAAGCACATTGATACTTATTATCATTTCATTTGTGATATCATTGCATAAGGACATATGGTTGTAAAGCATTTCTCTACAAAAGATATGATACTCGATCCTTTTACTAAACCCATTGCTAGAGATGCTTTTTAGAAGCACATTAAGGTTTAGGTTCATTAAGGATTTGATGCATTTGTACATTTTCTTATGCATTAATGAAATATGTTTTCATTTTAGTCTTGTGTGAATTTGCATAGTAAATTAACTTTAAATTGAAAATGACTCATATCTAAAATTTGTCACCAGGCTTGATGTTGCTCTCTCTCATGAGAACATTAGCCTAATGTTGTGATAATGAGTGGGATGAGAGAAAGTATTACAAAGTACCAAATGATTGGCAATCTCCTTAATTATTGTAGCGTGATTAAAGATTTTTTATATCATCTTAGCTGAGTGCTAAGATGAGATTTCTTTAGCCGATCATGGAAAGTGTATCTATGTAGATTGTATAAAGCTATATTTGAGTCTGTGGTTGCTCAAGTCAGTCACTTTATGGAGTGACTTGACCTTGTTCTATATGGTGTTATTTAGAGTGTAACAAACCCTTAGTGGGAGCTCCACCATATCATACACTTCATATTATATGTCCTTGAGATGACCAAATAAGGGAGTGATGAATACTTCTTCATCACTATTTGAGCCCTATGGACATCTAGTTCACCTCTATACCCTTTGGAAATTTGACTGATGTCATAAAGCTGAGAATTGGTGTTGCTATTTTAGCATATTATCTGAGGGCCAGGAATGATACGGTCTAGCATAGTATGACTAGGAAAATAGCCAAGACTTCATGGATTGACATAAGTGTCTGAGGAAAAATCATTTTGATATCACATAAGATATTTGAGACTCATTGCTTGGGTAGTTACAAAGACATTAGATGTTGACAGGCATGAGTTGTCTATATTTTAACCATGAATACAAATACAATGTGGGATTTTGCATAGCTCTTTATGAAAACGGGATCAGAGATGCAAAATCTAATGTGATTAGAAATGATTTGGGGTTTAACAAAATCTTAAGTGACATTACATTAGTTTGATGATGACTTAATGTAACGGTCCTCGTTAATACCTTTCTCGTATGGTCGCACTCTTCACTTCATATATGATAGTGAGAATGAATATTTGAGGTTGACAAATATGACATGAGTTACTATGAACAAAGCATTTGTTGTTGCAAACAAGCATGTATTGCTTTTTCTAAAGCATGTGTTACCCATGGAATATATGTTGTTGCTAATGTGTACAAGTAGGAGATGTAGCAAATAGTGCAAATAGTGTGTCTACACTAGCATAGGTAAACCAAAGTGGATAAATAAGCTTTGTCTTATAAGAAAAACAAAGCCAATAAGTAACTGATTACTATGGTAGCATCAAACTCTCTATTTTGTATCATCACAAGTTGATGCAGAGAGGATAAACGTCATTTATCCCACACACACATTTCAAGCACAAAAAACATTGAGTTCTCCCTCATATTGTCATATCTTCGAGCCACCATCCACTAGGCTAGGGATTTGGGTCATGAATTTGTGTGAGTAACTTTGATAGTTACTCACAGCATAGAGAAAAGACAAATTCTAGCTACATTGGAGCATAAGGTGGAATTGTAAAGCAAACACAAAGAAGGGAATTGTTATAAAAAATGAGGTAAGGTCTCACCGCAGCTTCCTATAGCAGCTATGCACTTAATTAAAATATGAGACTCTATAGGAATCTTTTCACATAATGCTCCACCACTCACTGCATCGACCAAACTCCTCTCCATAGGTAACAATCCCTTGAAGAAATACTGGATAAGGAGTTGTTTAGGTATGTTGTGATGGGGACAACTAAAACATAACTTCTTAAAACGCTCATAATACTCAAAAAGGGACTCTTCATTATGTTGCTTTATGCCACATATTTCCTTTCGTATACTAGTTGTCTTTGATGCGGGAAAGTATTTTTCCAAAAATAACTACTTCATTTCTATCCAAATGTTCACACTAATAGCAGGCCAGATTTAACAACAAATCCTTTGTTATATCTTTTAGTGAGAATGGGAAAGCCCTTAACATGATTTGCTTATCTGTTACCCATGGAGGCTTCATTCTCAGACACTCCATATTGATCTTTTTAAGATGCTTATGCGCATCCACCTATAAGACATGAAAATTAGGTGATAAATGTATTATTCCAAACTTAAGTTTAAAGATAACATGCTCAACAAAATTAAGAAATATAATACATAAAGGCCTTTCGGTTAAGTCTAGTGTAGCCAGCTCCATTAGCATAGCTAACTCCCTTAGCGTTCTCAAATTTTCCATGGCTTCTTCAAATTCAAGTTCTGGTTCTTGTTTTGAAGTTGTTCTTGCCTCCCTTTGTAATCTCCACAGTGTCCTCTCAATCTTCGAATTAAATCATATAGGTTCTCTATAAGGAGATCTGGTCACTACTTACACCAACACTAACAGACGTTTAAAGATTAACAAGTAACTAAAAGAAACAATTATAAACAAATATACACACAAAACATCAATTAAAATCAAAAACAAAAATTAGAACACCACACTCCCCAGTAACGATGCCAAAATTTGGCGTAGCGCATTGTAACACTATTTAAAATAACTAAACCTACAACTATAGCAATAGTGAGTCTACGTCGATCATACAGAAAGTGTGTGTAAAGCTTTTGAAATGAAATCAATCGGTTTTTAGGTTATTGGAGGGGGTTTGTTTGACTTGGTTTCAAATAAGAAAATAAAATGAAATTAAACTAACAAAAACAAATTAAAGAAAACATTCGAAAAGTGATGAATTCGTTAGGGACCCAGTCACCAATTCAATCTCGGCCTACACATAATCAAACATATTTCATTAAATTGTTATTCTCATACCTTTCCAAGAAATTATTAATCATAGGTTAATAATAAGCTCTATTAACCCTGATTTTCCATTAGGTTATGTTTAATTAAAAGACACTCATTAATTAAACCAAGCCATCGAACAACCTAAGATAAGCTCTCTAGATTTAATTGGATAGTCATATTACGAGTTAGGAAAATAGATTAATCAAGTAATAACCACATACGCTTAATTCATTTAACCTAGGTTATGTTATCCCTAATGATTCTACACCAATCGGAAACATAACAATTATAGATTGTATCTATAATTATCCAAAACCATTAGTTGCCACAAACAAATCTAAACATAACAATTATAGATTATATTGAAGATTTTAGTAATAGGTTCGTAATAAAACAATCTAAATTAAGATCATCTTCACACAATACCAAAACAATAAACATAGGATAATATAACCAATTCCTACGGTAGAAAGAACAACAAAGACAATGAAAGATATGCTTAATTTGGTTTTTCGACATCGATATCACCTCCAAATTGGGTCAGGAAACCCTAGCTCTCCATAAGTCTCCAAAGGATAATAGCTTTGTCCCTCTTCTTTAAAAATGGAGAGCTCACACCCTTAAAATGATTTCCCCCAACAAAACATGCCTTCTGCCATGACAACTAGTCCATTTATATTTTTAAAAAAAAGGATTACAGTGGACAGGTGGCAACTCACAGGTGAGACTTGGTATGTCATGGGTATAATAAGGTGTGTCATGGGCGTGACCGATAACACACTCTCACACCCATGACAAATTTGTCATGGTCGTAAAACTTATCTCATGGCATGACAATGTGTCCTTCTTCATTCCTTTTGCAATTTTCTTGTCTTCTCTTTCTCTAATCCTTCTTTCTGTTCCATGAAGACAAGTGAGTGTGAGTCTCAAGAAGACATGTCAAATATTATGCTTTTGACTCACTTTAGCTCTTTCAATTCCAAATTGTATCTAAAAGCAAATATGAACTAAAGCGAATGTCTTAAGCATTTCAGAGCATTAATCACTAAGTATTATGGAATAAATGTGTAATCAATTAAGCACATATCATAAACTAATCGTGATTAAATCACAAACGCAATAAAAAATTAAAAATTTTACAATTTTTTATTGAAACACAATAATTAAATATCTTCAATGAATCGTATAATAAATTGATCAAAAGTTCCTTTCAAAACCTTTTTAATGTGTCAACTGCGATCTGTTCACGCATCCAACCTCTAACGCTATCCACAAAGTAGTAAAAAAGAAACGCAACTCTTTGAGAGGATTACACTTATTTCTATAAATAAAATAAGCATTAGGATTTTAATTTTTATTAAAATTAAATATTTTAATTATAATCATAGTCAAACTTTAATTATAATATATTTTAATTTTAATAAAATCAAATATCTCATATTTGATTCTTAAAGTTTCTCAAACTTTACAATTAAGTCCAACTTAATTGAATTTGATTTTTATCTTGTAAACTACTATTTATATGTGACCAATTATTTTCCTATTATGTTGTTGATGACTATAAATTTAATTTTAGTTTATAATCATACTTAAATAAATTAAAACTCCTTTTAGTTTATCTTTAGTTATCTAATTTATAATCGTAAATTAAGATTGATATCTAGCAATATGTCATGACCCCCTAAATATTAGAAATGTCAAAGTGGTTTGACTTAACTTATTTATACATGGTTATAAATTATAATTTATTTCTTTTGTCATATACTGTTTCAATTGAACAGACTATAGATATAGTGTTTACTCTTTTAAATTTAATCACGTTGATTCTCGCTAATCAATAATTGATTTATAATTGATATTTAAAAAATTATTTTCCAATATCAATTAGCCAAAGAATTCCTTAAGTCACTATTAATTAACAATATTTTCAAAATTGAACTAGATCGGTAATTGCCCAATGCGGTTTCATTTAAAAACCTATATATATAAATCAAATCAGCCAGTTTATCAAATAGTCGACCGGTCTATTAATAAATGGTTAGAACAAGTCTCTCCTTACCTTTACTCTTTACTCTACAACCCAATATCTTCTTCTTCTTTCTTCTTTGTCCCTTTTCACCTCTTTCCTTTTAGCTTACTCTTTCATATCTTACTCCTCCAGTTTTTGTGTTTTCAATTTTTACTTGCTTTTTAAAACTTATGTCAACTTCTTTTACATAAGTTATGTAAGTTTTTAAATGGATGCCTAGATCTAATTAATTATATTTTTCTTTTGAAAGTTAAAAATATGTTTGTTGTTTGAGTGGTGTTCCTTATTTTTATATCTTCATGGATGTGAATATAGTTTTGACTAGTTGTATGTGTCGTAAACATCCATTGTTGCTGCTTTTTTCTCTTGTTGAAGCATTACTATCCTTTTGGAGTTTTGATTTTCTGGGGTTTTGTCTAAGTCTAAGATAGTTCAATATTGATCTTATAATGAATTGAGAAGAACCTTGATTTTGGTCAAAGTTGGTAACTTCGTTTGACTACAGAAGTTGAGGAGCCAACCAAATAGGCTAGCTTCGATTGCAATGGGAGAGTACAACAGTGTTAATGTTGAGTTGGTGGGAGCAATATTTAGTGGGCTAAACACAAACTATAATTTTATTATAGTGCAGATTTTACAAAAGTAAAAATACAAGGACACTAACTCATAATTTTCTTCACCAACACCTACTCTAGCACTCGCTCTTTCATATCTAATTGTCAGAGACACATACTTCAAATGAACATACATATCCTATTTATAATAGCTATTTCCGACATAATAGATAGTTCTAGTAATTTTTAATTTAATGAAATAGCAATTGATTAATTCCGTATACAATTACTTCTAGCTCATCAAAAAAGTCCAGTTGGCTTGCATCTTGCCTAAGCCATGAACAACTTGACCTTTCTAGCTAGCATATGAGTTTCCAGTTGGCTCTAATTTGATGGAGTTTCTAGGATACCACGTAATCGATGTTGTAATTTAACACTTCCCCTCAACACCGACTTACTACTTCATCCTTGCCGTGATTCTAAGTTTTATTCGAAATACTATGAATTTACTTCCATTAAGCCCGTTGGTAAATATATCTATGACTTGATCTTCTATATTAATTTTCTCCAATTTGATTTCTTCCTGAAGTACCTTTTCCTGTACATAATGATAAAGTACTTCTACATGCTTCGTTCTTGCATGGAATGCCAGATTTTCAGCTAAATGGATTCCTGATTGATTATCACAATATAATGGCACTGCATAGTCTGTAAATTAATGGAGATCTTTCATCAATTGTATAAGCCAAGTACTCTCCAGAGTTACTGCTGCTTCCGCTCTATGTCTTTTTCTATACCAAGAAACTGCTCCTGAACCAAGATTAAATACATATCCTATTGTTGATCGATGTGTGTCATGATCGCCAGTATAATCAGCATCACAATAGTCGAAAACTCTGCATTCACAACCTTTCTTGTATAGTATACTATGATTGAGTGTGCCTTTCAGGTACCTAAGAATTCTTTGAACTGCTTCCAAATGTGGCTTCTTTGGATTCTGCATGAATTTACTAACTATGCCTACTGCATAGGAAATATCTGATCGAGACAAAGTTAAGTAGATTAAACTGCTTATCAATTGTCGATACATAGTTGCATCTTCAAGACCTTTCCCTTCTGCTGAACATAATCTAGCATTTGCCTCCATTGGTGTTGATATAGGCTTGTAGTTAAACATTCCAAATTTCTGCAATAAATTCAAGGCATGCTTTTTGTTGACACAGAAAGAGACCTTCTTCTGTATGGTCCACTTCTAGTCTGAGGAAATGTTTAAGCTCTCCTAGTTCTTTCATATAGAAGTAAGCTGATAAATTCTCCTTCATTCGTTGAATTTCCTCTTTATCATCTCTAGTAATGATGAGATCATTAACATATACGAGGACTGCTACCATTTTTCCATCTTAAACTTTGATAAATAAACTTGAATCAACTGATGCTACTATGTATTCGTATCTAACTAAGAATTTTGATATCTTTCCATATCATGCTCTTGGTGCTTATTTTAAACCATATAAGGCCTTTCTTAACTTACACACATATTGTGGGTAAGTCTTGTTCTCGAACCCTCGAGGCTGATCCATGTAAATTTCTCGATCTAATTCTCCATATAAGAAAGCATTCTTTACATCCATCTGCCATAGCTGCCAAAACTTGTTAGCTACTAACGCTAGCAGAACACAAACAGTGGTAAGCTTTGCCACGGGACTGAATGTTTCATCATAATCTAGTCCATACTGCTGTGAAAAACCTCGAGCAACAAGTCGAGCTTTATATCTCTCAATTGACCCATCTAGACGAGTCTTTAGCTTATAAACCCATTTGCAAGATATGGGTTTTACATCCTTGGGATTAGGCACCAAACCCTAAGTTTGATTCTGTATAAGAGCTTGGATCTCGTTTTTCATCGCCTTTTGCCAATCGTCATTTTGAGATGCCTCCTCAAAAGACTCTGGTTCTTGAATATGATATTCTTTAGTTCATGTTGCATTTTTATATCTTGAATTTGGTTTCCTTTGTCTACTCGATCGTCACAGTTGTTGCTCTGTTGATACTCCTTCCTGTGTATGCTCCTCTTCTGAACTTGAGTGATGCACACCTGTCTACCAAGGACTTTCTTTCTTTTTCTCTTTCTCTTTTTCTGGGTCAGGTTCTTCTTTAGAACTTAATTCTTCTTTTGTAGACTCACAAAACTTTTCCAGAAGCTTCTCCTCAATTTCTTTAGAGTCAGACAATTATATTTGTTGTAGAGACCACCAAGATGACGCGTCATCAAAGACAACACTTCTAGAAACATAGCACCGATTGGTTATAGGATCGCAACACCTCCATCCTTTTCTTTTGCTATCATAGCTGACAAATATACATCTAATTGCCTTCTTGTCGAATTTGCTACGAAGATGGTCTGGTATAAACACATAATATAGACAACCAAATACACAAAAATGACTCACAGTGAGTTTCAGATGCCATAGCTTTTGACATGGAGAAATCGATCCAAGCCTTGGTTGAGGTAGCCGATTAATTACATGAGTAGCTGTCTTCATACACTCTTCCCAAAATCGACCAGGAACATTCTTAGCATGTATCATGCTTCTGCAGGTTTCTATAAGATGCCGATTCTTTCTTTCTACTATGCCATTTTGCTGAGGAGTCCCAGGGCAAGTTAGTTATCTACGTATCTTGTGCTTTCGTAAAAGCTCAGAGAATTCTTCTGAAGTATATTCTCCTCCATTATCTGTACGTAATCCTTGTATTTTCTTACCAATCTCATTTTCAGCTTCTTCTTTAAACTCCACAAATTTTGCCAGAACTTCCGATTTCTCCTTCATGAAGTATGCCCAAACATATCTTGAATAATCATCGATAAATTTCACTACCATCCGTTGCCCTTTGTACTCCAACAAATTTTGCATCTTCTGTTTATCTCCTGTCATATCGTTAGAGTAGCCAGAATCAAAGATCTAATTTTTATCATAATCAACTGCAGTCGGATTACTTGCTATTGACACATCTACATCTTGCGCTACCAGGCTTGTAAAAATATTTTCCATCTTAGAAGTATCATCCTCTTCTTCTACAGTTGATTCCGTTGCTTCAGTTAGATATCCTGTATCAACTATAAATGCAAGTGATGCTTACAAATCCCATTCGGGTTCGCTATTGTCCCCATCCTTTGACTTGCTCCAAGTTGCTGCATTTCCTTCTATTAATTTCTTCTTTGACTAGTAGTCTCTTACATAGTGTCCTTTCTTGCCATAATTGTATCATTCATCTTTTTGTTGTTTATTATTACGTCGACTTCCTTGATTCCGATGTTGTTGAGCTTTCCCTGAACTCGAGCCTCCGTTATTCCATCTCTTTGATCTACTTCTATTTTCTTCACTTCGTGCCTTTTCAATATTCCATCCTCGTGGTCGTCCTCTTGCTTTATTACTGAAAAGTGCAGTCTCATCTTTATGCTTTAGAGAAACTCCAACCATTTGTTTGGCTAGAGTTTCCTAGTTGGATAATAAATTCTCTAGGTCTTCTATGGAGGGCTGAACTGGCCAACATTGAATTGCAGTGATGAAGCCTTTATATTCAAGCTTCAATCCAGGATGATAATTCTTCTCATCTGGTCATCACCAATTTTAGATTGTTAATCCAATTCTGAAATTTCATAGCATAACGACTTTACTTTTGTAAAGTACTGGTTGATTGTCATATTTCACCATCGGATAAACATCAATTCATTTTCCAATAGTTGAAGTCACATATCGTTTTTCCTTGAAAAACGAGCAGCAAGCATATCCTATGCTTCTTTGGGCATTGCGGCACGCTTGATGTGCCCTAGCATCTCCTCCTCAACTGACACTTTGATGGCAAACAATGCTTTCCCTGCTTTGACATTCCACTTCTTGAGTGCATCAATCTGGTTCTCTGTTGGTGGTGTGGCTTGACTTCCACCAACTATATCCCACAACTCTTGACCTTGTAGATATGACTCCAAACATGTTTGCCATGAGCTGTAATTTTGATTGTTGAGCTTTCTAATGCTCCCAACGTTGTTTAAATATGCTGTGACATTAGTATAGCCTCCTTCGTATGAATGGTCTCCTTATTGATCCTTGATCAACACCTCATAATCCCTGATTGTGAACGAGCAAAGAATTTGCTCTTAGAATCCAAACCTCGATTGGATAACTTGACGATGGTCACTGACCACATACTCTGATACCACTTGTTGAGTTAGAGGGAGCAATATTTAGCGGGTTAAACACAAACTATAATTTTACTATAGTGCATATTTTATAAGAGTAAAAATACAAGGACACTAACTCATAATTTTCTTCACCAACACCTTCTCTAGCACTCACTCTTGCCTATCTAATTCCCAGAGACACACACTTCAAATGAACATACATATCCTATTTACAATAGCTATTGTCGATATAATAGATAGTTCTAGTAATTTTTAATTTAATGGAATAGCTAGCAATTGATTAATTATGTATACAATTTTAGTACTTCTAGCTCATCAAAATGTCCAGTTGGTTTGCATCTTGCCTAAGCTATGAACAACTTGATCTTTCTAGCTAGCATATGAGTTTCCAACTAGCTCCAATTTGATGAAGTTTCTAGGATACCGCATAATCGGTGTTGTAATTTAACAGTTGAGTATGTGGATATCAACTAAGATAGGTACGATGTTCTTAAAAAATGAGGGTTATGTCGTATGAGTTTCATCTGCACTTGGCCCTTATTAGGGTTCCAATAAGGATGGATGAAGGCTAAGTGGAGTGATTGATAATGCTTTATATCTAGTTCTTTTTCTTGATTATTTGATGTCAGGAGTTGCAGCTTTAGCTGGTGGATGGTCGAGAATTTTGACAACTTTAGCATTGATACACGTGCTCACCTATAAAAACAATAGAGTTCTAATAATCATGGGTGGCTTGTTACTCTTTTGGGTTTGTCTTTACTTCCTTTCGTGGTTATGAGACTTGTTGCAATCCCAAAGTTGGAGCCTTCAAGATGGCATATGGTAGGTTTTGGAGAGGTAGGTGGAATTTGTATCTACACTCCTTTTTGGAATCTAAACTACTGGGATTCGATAGGTTCACTTATTCGTGAGGTAGAGATGTTGGGCCCTATTTTCGAAACCCAACCTCGGAATCATAAATCGAACAACAAGGTGGCGGAAACAAAAGAACGGATCATAAAGCGAAAATAAAAGTGAGTGAAATCCAAAGAAATCAAATCGGATCAAAAAACGAAGGAATCGGAAGCGCGTGCGGAACTAAAAGAATCGAAAGGTTGCAATCAAACTTAAGGTCAAATTTCAACATCCGAGAACGCAAACTTTTTAAACAAAACAAACATTCAGCGTTGGAAAACTATTGAGACACTTGGTCTAAACCAATTCAAATCGGTATAAATTTTTTTTCTTCCATAAAGCATCTCACATATCCAATTAAAGTCATTCACACTCAAACCTCATTTCATTTGCTTCTTCATATTCATTCATATCTCATCATTTAAACAAAAACTTATTTTTCTTTTGCCATAAGGCACCTTATACACATATCAATATA
Source organism: Erythroxylum plowmanianum (assembly GCA_025531925.1). NCBI lineage: Eukaryota > Viridiplantae > Streptophyta > Magnoliopsida > Malpighiales > Erythroxylaceae > Erythroxylum > Erythroxylum plowmanianum. Next base: position 25,306 of record JANVCQ010120025.1, read on the forward strand.
CCCACAATTCATACACAATAAGCACTTCAATAGTTCATATCAATCATCACAATTCATCGGACCTCCTGTCCGGAATTCCAACACAATCAAACGCATTTATATACCCATAGCACTTTGATAATTCTCAATCATCAAAATCGTAGGACCTCCTGTCCGGAATCCAAACACAATCAAATCATATTATATATGCCATATCCATACACAAACGTATATCCCAATTCCATACGCAAAATCCATAACTCATTATTCACATTCCAAAATAATGCATTACAAACTTTAATGACATTTTCAAGCCACAATACAACATCAATCTCAGAATCCGAATCCAAATACAAAGATACAACTCCAAAATACACAGG
>JANVCQ010120914.1:0-25623 GCA_025531925.1 Erythroxylum plowmanianum
ACATATATATGACACCCCTTCAGTTTGTTTTTCTCTAATATAAAAGGAGGACGTTGGCTTGTGAGAGTAATGTTTTTCTATAGAAACACCAAATATATTAGAAACCAAATAAGTTTTGGTTCTCTCTTTTTTCTCTCTGCAAGTTTGCATAAATCTGAACGAAAAAAGAAAAATCTCTTCATTCGTCCTCACGTGAATCACACCATCAAGGGTTTGAGTTTGAGGCATGGATTAACGGTGACTCTAGTAGCCAACCTTGAAACATGGATTAACAATCGAAAAATCGATCAATCGCTTCTGCATTAAGGCCAGTCCTTATATATCTACATGTTGGTATCTATCTGGTTATTCTATTAAAGGAGGGAGGTATGCAATAAAATAAATTCATACCCACTCTTTGAAACTTGAACTTTTGTTGCTCGAAACTGTTGTTTACTATCACTTCTGGCATTTTATGTTGTTTGAAAATACGATAAATGAATACTTGAGTTTTTTATATTTAAAAAATACGTATTTGCTAAATTTATCCATTACTATAATGTAATTGACTTACTTCTTGATCAACATAATTTGTAACCACCATGAATATCAATTTGTTTCGTAAGAACAATATTAAAAATTTATAACCAGCCTTCTTTTCTATATGAGTGGTTCCTCCTTTGTTAAGCTTTCGGATGAGATACTGCAACACGGGGTCTTAATTTCAATGTTGTTTAATTTCATCTAATATTGTATGTTTAGACTATAAATGGCCTTTCATTTAAATAGTTACATAAGACAATAGATAAGAATTCGCTTTTTTTTAGTAAGTGGACATCCCTGAATTTTTGGCCTAAGTTATGTTCTGAAATTAAACGTTTCCTAAAAGATATAAGTAAACTCTTATGATCATTAGTATCACTTTATACCCTAATATTACTTATTACACCCTAAATAGGGTGCAAAAATAGTAGCAAAAAAAAAAAGACTTATCTAACCCTTTGCATAAAATGTTAAGATAAAAATAACATCTTTAGTCAATATTTAAAAAATTGTTTATCAGATCATATAAGTAATTAATAGATTCAAATTGCCTATTTGAGACATCACATTAAGTTAAATTGATGACCCATATATCAAAAAATACAAACAAAAATTTAACTTTTTTAGGATTTAAAGTGCCACCAGTATTGTTTTAGAAAATATTAAGCCATAAGATGATACCATATGTAACAGTAAGAATTAACTCAAACTTTTAAGAAAACATTATGGTAGGAATTATGATACATTTTTAAAGAGAAATTACAGACAGTTTGTATCTTTTGCCTTAATTTCTAGTCGTTAAAGTCTGGTTTAAAAATTGGGTTAATTACTTAAAAAAGTCCAAATTTTTGTCAGTTTTTCAATTATAGTTTGAATTTTTAACAGTATCAATAAAATGTTCAAATTTTCAGTTTTTTCAATTCTAGTCTGAACTTTTTAAAGGAGCAACAAAATGCTCAAATTTTTCATTTTTTAATTCTAACCTGACGTTAGTGTTTCCGTTAAATTTGTTGATGTGGTTTGCCACATGTTTCAGAAACTTTAATTATTAATACGCGTCAACCAAAATTAACACAACAAATGAAGATTAATGAAACAACATCGTTTAATCACATAATTAAAATGATGACGTTTAAAAATGACTCAAATAAGTTTACGCGGTCTTGACGATCTTGTGCTTTGATTTCGATTTTTTCCTTCGTTTTCAATTTGTTCTTTTGACACTCTTATCTTTCGATTTTTATATTGCACAACTTCGATGCCCTCACACTGAAGACATCAGGAGAACAAATTAAAAACGAAAAATGTACTAGTATAATACACCGTAATGTGAGACTAGTTTGAGGCTCTCTTCCGCTTCTCGAAAGCTTGCTGTGCTTCTTCATGCCATTTCCCACTTTTCTTGTGCTTTTTTTTTTCAAGGAGCTTGGTTAGAAGTCTAGTGATCATTTTATTTTAATTATATTTTATATTTTAATTTTTCAAAATTAATTTTTTACCTTTTTGACAAAAATAAAAAATACTTAGTTGTCAATATTAATATAGTACTGTATTTTTATTATTGATAATAGTTAAATATTAAATAAAATTTAGATATAAATTAAGTTTATGTACTAATTAATTAAATAATTTTATTTTAATCTCTTGTACGATATTTAATAGGAAATATTAAAAAATTGTTATATTTTATTTAATAAATAATTATATAATTAAATGATATGTAAAATTTTTATTATAATATGAAATTTATTTATTCATATATTTTATAATTAATATGATATTTAAAATTTAAAATATATCTATAGTGATCAACTGGGAATGAATTGAGATTGTTAATGATGTTACCATATATGATGAATTTGAGGAAAAAAAAGGACACGATCATGGCATAATCCCCACGATCGAGGACAGGCACAAAAGGGAAGTGTTGTCTATAATCAAATGAGATCAAGTTATCCTTAGCATAAGCTACTAATTGGTGAGTTGTCCTAAATACGTCTCTAGATAAGATGTAATGATTTTGATGGTATATACCAAGGTACTAGAGTAAATAATTTGCTTAATACTTCAATGAGCCTTATTAAAAAGGATGTTCTAATCATATAAGTTATGGACTAAATTGATCTTAATGAGATATTATGAATATCTAAAATTGATCTTCTTAAGGTACTAAGAATGGCTAACAAGTAATGGTGAAGACAATTGATTGATAAGAATTTCATGAGCGGTATGGATGGAAGTAGCAAGAAATCTTCTTTCAAAGAAGAATTTCCCTGAATTAGGTTAAGTTGATCAGATGATTCAATTTAAGAATGATCAATGAAGGAACAAATAAGAAATGAATATGTAATAAATCAAAAAACAAATATTGGAGTCATACCCCTGGCAGAGACTCAAGCATAGGAGGTAAAATGTGCTACTGAGAGCGTATGCATTTTTCTGATGTAAAGTATCCAACTATGTGATTGGATTATTGAAGTATGTGAAGAAACTAGTATGAATGAACATATATTAGGATAAGTCAATGTGAAATTAGAGGAAATCAAATGAATTGAGAAAATCATTCAAACAAAGGAGCCAATTGGTGAAATTGAAAATACCATGCGATAATATTACCTCATTGAGGAATTAGTTATTTAAGGAATTACGAGAACTAATCATGGGCACATTGAGTTAACAATGCCTGATAGTATCATAGTATAGAAGAATAAAGTGTCTCAATTTTTTTTGGATTAATTAGTGACTATGATCGTAGATGATATACTGCATGTGTTCTAAAAGTGGAGAAGAATATTGTGAATACTTAAGGAAATCTTACATATCATGAAGGTAGAAACAATTATTTGCCAAGTTCAATAGGAGTGAATCTTAACTCGATTGAATAAAATATTGGGTTGTATAGTATCTGAATATGGCATATTGAGAGATTCAAAAATCTTACATATCATGAAGGTAGAAACAATTATTTGCCAAAGTTTAATAGGAGTGAATCTTAGCTTGATTGAATAAAATATTAGGTTGTATAGTATCTGAACATGGCATATTAAGAGACCCAAAGAAAACAGAGGTAATGATGGAGAAAGAAACTGCAGGGTATATATAAGAGATCTGAAATTTTATAGAATTGGCTAGGAATTGGACACTACCAGAAGTTGTTAAGGGTTTTTACTGATCTTAGCTCTTTGACAAAAATGTCTAAGGAAAAACATGTAAATCATATGACTGATGAATGTAAAGAGAATTTTGAGGAAGTATAACATCAATGATATTTATATCATTTGTATTTAGAGATTTTGTAGTATACAATGATGTTTATATAAGAGATTAGGATAAAATCCAATGTATCATAATAAAGTGATTTCATATGCGTGGAGAAAAATAAATATTAAAGTCTCATGAGTTGATTATTATATATATATATATATATATATATATATATATAGAAACTTGCTACAATGGTGATTGCTTGAAAGTTTGGGGACATTATATATACAGAAATATTTTGGAATTTATAGAGATCATTAAAGTTTGGAGTAATTATTGAATTTGAAAGAATTGAAAATAAGATTGAGACAATGGATAGAGTTACTGGAAGATTTTGACGTATAAATGAGTATTTCTCAGTAAAGCTAGTGTTGTAATATAAGGTATTGAACAAAAAACTCAATAAATTCAGATATTGAGGTTACAAAACCTAATGTAATAAAGAGTATAGAACGTCGAGTTGAATGTGGGACAAAATGAAGTATTATTAGTTACACTGAAATTTAAGATCAGTTTCACGTGAAAAGATTAGCAAAGCCTAAATTGACAATCTAAAATTTGTAAATCTTATTGAGGAATTGAAAATGAATTAGAAATTTGAGTCCGAATAGGAAAAATGTTACTGTGTGATTGAAATAAAAAGGATTTGTACCCAATAAAAATGATTGATCAAAGAGACTACTAGAGAAAGCAAGTAACAACCTAAGCTAGACCTCTTAGTAAGAATACACCTAAATAGTAATTAACTGCTAAGGAAGTAGAAGCAACAGACTGAATATTTGAATTACGAATAGTCCTAACTATTGGAGGTATGCTTAAAGCTTATATTTTAAAGTTCATAAGAACATGAGATCGAAGTATAGTTCTAAGTAACTTTAAGCATAACATTCATTATCATAATGATATCTTTAGAATATTGTATGAGGCATAAAATGACAAAAAGAGTCGTTCACCCTTACATTGAAATGAAGAGGGCCTAAAAATTGTTGAGGGCCAGAATTGATTCGAGATACTATTGATGAGTAAAATGAATTTGATGGATCAACATCGAGGTTATGGAATATATGAGATAGATATAAAATAGTGGAGTGCATTAACACAGAAAAGATGTGAATATGCTAAGAAATAATGATATGATATGACAAAGATGTATTGTCGGCTTGCAAAGTGAAAATCTTGAGTAACCTGAATTATATTGAAGAAACAGTTAAGATAGTGTGATATCTGAAGAAATGAATAAAGGATTGAATGATTTCATTGACTATAGTCAATTGGAAGAAATCATTCAAATGGCGAGGTTAAATGAGAAATGGAGGAGCAATTGAGGAAACAATCCCCCTTCCTTCCTAATTAATCAGATAAGAATTTCGAGGATGAAATTTATTAAAGAGGGGAGAAATGTAACAACCAGTTCCCATATTAAGAGTTAGAATCCAAAAATACGGTACATGCCAGATCAATGAGAAATTAAGAAAAAAATACATTTTATGCTCATGCATAATGTTAACATACACACACGTGAATATGATTTTTGCATATTAAAATGATGGTACATGCATTCATTGACATTTTCTAGGTATAATTGATCAACAAATGTGATTATATTGAGAATTGTAAATTATATGTGTTAAACATTGTGTTGGAGTGTATAAGTAGTGAACTATAATTTTTGACAAAATTTGGGAATTTTTTAAAATTTAGGGGTATTTTTGGACTAGAAAAATGCCAAGTGGTGGAAAAATAATTTTTGGCAAAATTTGGAAATTTTCTAAAATTTAAGGGTATTTTTGGACTAGACAACTGCCATGCGACAGAAAAATTGATGAAGGTTTGTAGAAATAACAGTCAAATTTTAATATGACACTAAGATTTGATGACAATTTTCATTGAAAATTGGGAGAAAATTGGGTTGAAAATTGGAGATAAATGGACTAGTTAATAAAAGACCAAGAAGAGAGCTTGAGAGAGTGACATATGGCAAGTGACAAGTGACAAGTGTCATTTGCTACATTACATGTTAAATCACGAAATTTTTAAATGAAAGACCATATTGTGTTCTTTCTCTTGTCACCCACGACACTAGCTTCATTTCTTCACCTTCTTCATTTTTTTCTTCATCTTTCTCTCTTTTTCACTCAAGACACTCTCTTCTCCAAGCCACAAGTTGAACCTTGCTTTCTTCCATCACTAGCCATTCTATTCTCTTCATTTCATACTAAAGACCTAACTTTACCACCCTTGAATGGTGATGCACACGTGAGAGAAGAAAGCTAGGGTTAAGAGAGAGCTTGAGGAGTTTGAAGATCTTGAAGCTAAACAAGTAAGTATAAGCATAACTCTTCTTGAATTGATGAATGAAACATATTTTGATGATAGGTAAGAGTTAAATGTTCATAAAATGAAGATGGGTTCCTGATAAAATGTGGATGAGAAATAAGGATAGATTCATGTCTTGTTTTTATGTTTTTATGGATAATAGATTAGGGAATGACACAATGTTGGATTGAGTGAGTGAATGGTGTTTAAAGTGTACTGGATAAATATTAGCTGTGACTTTTTCCACTGAATATGCTTCTATATTTTAGCTATAACTTGTTTTGTAGTTATCCAAATGAGATGGTTTTTGATTTGGATCAAATTAGAGATACATGGCTACATTTGTTATGAAGACATAACAAATTAAGAGTTTCAAATTTTGACTTGAAGTTGAGTACTGTGTATAGGGAAAAGGTGTAAAAAAACTAGATACATAATGGGTTCTTGTTCTGTTTTCTTAATGAACTAGTGCGAATATCTTTGGGTGTTTTTGTGATGAAATGAATTGAGTCTAGAGCTAAAGAAAGGTAGTAATGTGGTATCTTGAAATGGAAAGAATTAAGGTTATAATTAGAAGTGAAATGAAAGTGGAAATGAAGTTGATTATGTGTAGGAAGTTGATGATGAATGAACATATGTATATGTTTTGTTCTTAGTGTTCATGATCAATCATGAACTATAAATTGTTTATGTATGATATTGAGTTGAAATGGAGTTAAAAATTATTAGGGAAAAATGATGAAAAATTGAACTAGAAGTGATAGATCAAGCATATGATGTTGAATGTAAGAAGTGAAGAGGTTAAAATCTAGAAATTATGATGCAATTGGACATACTTTGGTTCAAGAGGCATAACATTTTCTATAGAACTCATATTGAGGTCATTTAGGTATGGTTTTCAAGATGAAGTCGAGATCTAAAACTTCTACAGAGACCCCAAGAAGAGATTTTGATGTTTAGAGGGTCAAATGTTCAAGTTTCTATAAGTGACCTATAAAGGTCTGTTTAACGGACATGGATGTCCACCTAACAGACATTCACGGGTCAAGTGATCCTAAGTGAGGCTTAAATGGTTCTTAAATTGAACCTAGAATGATCCTTGGTTTATGTGACTAATGTATGACATGTTTAAAGCAAAAATGAAGGTTATAACTTAGTGAATGAAGGGATAAAATCAAAGGGCCCCAGGCATGAGGATAATGGGAATAAAAATGTTTATATGATTTTAGCTAAGATTCAAAAATGTTGAGTAATATGTATTAAGTGATTAATTGTGAATGAGAATTAGATATTATGAGATCATATGAGGTTAGAAAAGAGACGACGAGAAATTAAGTTATGATATAGAGTAACCAAGTGTTCTTGAGGTGTAAGCTTATGAATAAGCTAGACATATACAAAGGGTAAAAATTGAATGGAGAATTTAGAATGATCATGTGCAAATAAGAATCATGAAATAAGAATGAGCATAAGATGTGAGTTTAGAAAATTATACCTGGAATTGTCATTGAGCATGCTTTATACATTACATATATACATATGTGTAAAACTAAATGTTTATATGATTGTACAATTAATAATGTGTGTGCAATATGTGTTTTTCATAATGATGATATAGGATAGAACGTCCTTATCCAGACATTTCTGGATCATGGAAGCTAATGCTAATCTGGAGCATACAATGAGTTGACCTCGATTGTGTTACTTACTGATTGCTTTGTTTATATTATGTTCTGAATTATCTTATGAATGTGAAATTGGTTTTGTTGATTCCGGACACTGAATATCCAATGATTTTGATGCATGAATGAGAACATTGATGCCCTCCTTATATATGAATTTGATGAAATAAGTGATATATGATTTGATTGTTAAATGTTTGCATATGAATGAGAAGTGATTCTGAAATTTAATGCTAAATGTTGGTCTAAGGTCCGAGGATATCTGAAAGTGAATAACTGATCATATGTGGTTGACGCATTTTATCACATGAATGCATGAAAGATAAAAGCAGTTGTGACTAGAGTAGCTACCAAAAAAGAGCTTAAAGCTTAGAATATGAAAAAGAGCCTCCAGCTTATAAAGTTATTAAGATCCAAAGGCTCAATATGTAAAATGAGCCCGGTATCCCCAATAGATATGGGACAGTTATTAATGAGTCTGGTATCCACAATGGATACGGGACAATTATAGGCACCCGGTCACAACAAAATAATAAATGAAAGTGAGTTTCATGAGTACTGCATATGCATACGATATGTATGCTTTAAATAGTCTGAATGATTTCTAAATGTCATAAATATTCGAATGATAAATGGTTATTAATGAAATGAAGTGAATTATATGACTATAGGAACTGTACGTGTTATGTTATGCGATTGAGTGAGTCATCAGGGATAGTCACTCACTGAGTTCGCAAAACTCACCCAAAATTTGCAATATTTTTCAGGCTCAAAAGAGTACCTCGTTAGGCAAACGGAAGTATACCTACTACATGCAAGTCAAAGATAGAGGTCGGGAATAGTTCACGTCTACATTTTTATTTTCTTATTTTTGTATCAAATTGAGTCTTCCACAATTTTTGTGACTTGTGTATTCGATTATATCTGTTTGTAATAACTTTCCAAATTGGAAATGTTTGTAAATGATTTTGCAATGTAATGAAATTATGACTACAAGTATTTTGTATTTGTAATGGGCCCAAATGGCTATTGAAATTCTGATGATTTTATTATTGCGATTGAAAATATTTCTGAATAAAAGTAGGCTCGGATCTGATTATTGATTTCTATGTATGTTTGTTGTTTTGAAAAAAGTTTGTAATGAAATTTTACTGACTGACTGTGCTAGCATGTCGCCCTCGTGGGGCAAGTTTTTGGACATCACTGAGGATGTCAGGTATGATTCTTGAAAGAGTGGGGTGCTACATTCGCGCTTCTTAACCTTCTTCTCCATCAATTTCATTAATGTGAGTCTCATTTGTAGGTGTTCCATTATGTTTCTCAATCTTGTTTAAGTCAACCTCCTCAGAATTCTTCATTACCCTACTTGACAATGATTTCTGCTATGCTAGAATAGGGTATGGTAAGTTGGGTCGAGATTCCATGATTGACTTAATTCCAAGCTCACTTAGAAGGAATTCCATAATTACTTTTCCTTTTCCTTTATCTCCATTCTCCTTTGTATGATCAAGTTCCTTTCCTGGGATTGAGTGATGGCCATGATCCTTTACTTTGGGTTAGACTCAGTATTGCTTGGAAGGGTTCCTGCATTCCAAGTAGACACTGCTTCAGCTAGTTGACCTACTTGGGCCTCCAAATTCTGAATTGAAGAGGCGTAATTCTTTGTAACTTGCTCAAATTTTCTCCCAAGCCTCCTATGTGCATCCTCCATGTCTCCAATCTTATCTAAAATCTTATCCACCTTAGATTCCATTGAGCTTGGTTTATCTTATTGGAATCTTGATTTTCCTTGAGGAATGAACTATCTTCCCACAATGCTCGTCCAAGAGAAGTTAGGGTGATGCTTCCACCCAAGGTTGCAAGTGTTGGAGTGGGGGTTATTTCCCCTTCCTCGTCCATACTAAGCTCCCATATAATCACTTGGTCTGGATCACCTTCATTCATTAAAAAAAAAATCTACTGTATTATGGTCTAATTATCCACAGAGTTCACACTTAAGTTGTATGGCCTTCACCGGAGTTGAGGACGAAGCCTTCATGTTGTTAAGCTGTCGAGTCAAGTTATCAATCCTTGCTTGCATTTCTGTTATTTGATCAACATCCATAATTTCTTTTTTTTCATAGAATGTAGTAGTTGTCTACTCCACTCATTCGTCCATAAACAACTGTTACATGCCATCTCCTCTATTAATTCTTCTGCTTCATCAACTGTCTTCCTCATTAATGATCCTCCTGAAGCTGCATCGATCCTACCCTCTCGTATATGGGGTAACTCCATTATAGAACGTTTGCAACAAAAATTCATTGGGTAAATTATGATGTGGGCATTTCCATTACAAATCTGTGTATCGTTCCCTCGCTTTGTAGATCGATTCCCCATCACCTTATTTGAAGTTGGTGATTGCCTTAATGATCTTAGTGATCTTAGTCAGGGGAAAATATTTATCTAAAAAGACACGGACTAATTGATCCCAAATGTATCATTGGCTGGGTTAAGGGAGTGATACCAAGCTTTTGCTCTATCTATAAGGGTAAAAGGAAAGAGCATAATTCTAACAGCATCTTCCGACATCTGATGGTACCTAAACGTATCACCGATTTCTAAAAAGTTCACTATGTGTGTGTTGGGGTCTTCGTTTGCTAGTCCATAAAATTACACATTTTGTTGAAGCATGTTCAAGAGAGTTGGTTTAATTTCAAATGATGCAGCTTATACTGGCGGTCTAGCTACTCCTTGATTAGCTGCATTGAACCCTGGTCTCATAAAGTCTATAAGGGTCCTCTGTTGTCATCTTTGGTTCACTTCGTGGTCCAAATCCTACTGAAATTCCTCAACCATTATTGTCTTCATGATTTCTTCTTCTTAGTTATGACGAGCTTTCCTAACATTTCATTCTAGTCGAGTGATGTCTAAATTTAATTTTTCAGCTGTGCGACTAAAACTTCTCGTGACTCTTGTGTTCATATAAGAGCACAATTTTAGAAATAGAAAAGAAAGAATGAAAATAAAAATTAAAAAACTAGACTAAATGCCTTAAACTATAGAACTAAACTAATTGCCTCTCTGGTGGTGACAAAAACTTGATCGTGGCCGGTTTCCAATATGTGTAGTTTTAACATTTTAACATTGATATTCTACAAGCGTATGGGTCATTCGCATAGTATCTAAAGTGTTGATCCCACGAGGAGGGTTAATATAATCCTAAACTCTAAGATCGAAGCAGATTGCAGAAATTAACTGTAACTAGGCTAAAAAAATAACGCAATTTAATCAGTCAATTCAATCAACCAATTTAACTCAAGAATAAATAAGGAAATATTAACAAATCAACAAATTGCAATGCACACACCAAAATCAACCTAAGGAACTACCAATTGAGAGAAAAGGAAGATTTTTACCTATCTTCAACACTAACCTAATTAATTATAAAATATTTGATTATTGGTCATAGATTATCCTAGGGTTAGTTACTCTCTCTCGAGTTATAACCAAAAGCCCTAAATTATAAATCCTAATTAGATTATAGAAAATTGCAACTTCTCAATTCACAATTCATCCAAACCCTAATTAGATCTAAATTTTTCCACTAGACTACTGGAACCTATGTGAGATCTCTTGTCATATAATTACCAATTTGATTAATTTCTTGTTCATATTAAATTACCTAACTCTCATTAGCCCAATTTAATTATTTTTCATTGGTTCACCCTCTCAGTCTATTACCAATTTATAAAAATGCAGGAATCAATCACAATGGATCCAATTTATATAAACAATCATATTTTTATTGAATCAAAGATAATAATAAACCGAAGGTGAGTTTAGACAATCTTCAACATTCATAAATCCCATCTCAACAACTATTCCAATTTTATATATAGATAAAAATGGAAATACACTAGAAAATAGATCCGAATGGATTACAAAGGCAGCAACGACGAGAAACCTCCTATTCTGAGAACTACTTCATGAAGGCTTCTTCTCCACGTCTCTCTTCCATCGTTTCTTTCTCAATCTCTTGTTGAACTCTCTCTAGGGTTTCGTGATGGTGGCTAATGTAAGCAACTCCTCCTTTCTTTTGTCTCATTATTTATATACTTATTATGTTCTAAGTAGCCCTAGGTTTTTTTCAGGGTCGAAAGGTTTGAAAAATCCCTCAAAACTCAACTTTTCCATGTGTCTGGGTGTCTGACCTGTAGGCCACAATTGTAGGCCACTTGTTCGCTTTCTGTCACGATCGTGGCAAGTAGGCCACAATCATGGGCCAAGTTTTATACTTATGTCATGATCGTGGCAGATAAGCTATGATCGTGTGTCGTTTCAGTCCAAGTCTCTCTGAAACTTCTCTGTTCTTTACTGTTGACTCTGAAACACTAACAAACACATCAAGGTTCCTCAAAGACATAATAATTAAGCTCAAGTACTTGTACTAACCCCTAAAAACAATTAGAGGCCAAATAATTCACAAACTAACACAATTCTATCGGAAATACATACTAAAAAATCAAATAAACAGATAAACACATGTCAAATAATACCCTCAAACACGATGCATTTTACACTTATCAAAGAATGAAGAAAAACTGAAGAGAAAATGAGAGAAAATTATCAACTAGGTTATGTCCTAAGTGTTCTCTTTTTAATGTTGTCACTCCCCTTTCCTTATGTAGTAGTCTTTTAGGTTTAAACAAAATGTCATTTAAACAAGTAAACAACATTTGGCTTTCTCACACCTATTAGCAGTCTCCCATGGGTGTGAGGACGTCTCACAAGTGTGACTTAACAAGTCACACTAATGGCTTGCTTCTTACGGTTGTGAGAAGCTTGTCACGGTCATAAGAAGCTTGATGGCTAGGTGATAATAAAGACAACTAGTTGGCAACGTGAGAAGTATGGGAGAAGGCAGCTGGCATCACTGAAGCATGCATAGGACTAATGTGAGAATATGTAAGTGCATGGGAGGTAGCTGGATGGTGAAGCTTGGAATCACAGAAATGTCAAGGTGAGAAGCTTGGAATCACCGAATGCACAGATGGGTTATCAAGAGCTTGGTGAGAAGCATGCATGTCATAGCATCATCTTCGGTATGGCAGTCACCACCTTTCATGAGCATGAGGAATAACCCATGCCTATGCATCTTGTTGCATAGCTATGACACACACTCACGACCGTGCAACTTTTCCAGCTTGGCCATGAGATATTGTAATGGTTCATTCTTCATTTGTTTTCATTGTCTTGTCTTCTTCTTACTCTTAATCCTCTTCTTCTTCATGCTCCATGAGTCAATAGAATATCAAATTGAGAAGATGGCTTCAATGGACATGCTTTTGGGTCACTTTAGCTCCTTCACTTCTGAAATGTACCTAAGATTAAATATGAACTAAAGTGAGTATCCTAAGCATTTCTAAGACATTAATCACTAAGTGTAGTATACCAATTGAATCAATATTTAAATAGATATCAAGTTCACCCATTTTTAGCTTTTGACCACCCTCAGGCAAATTTCTCAAAATCAAAATCACAAAATAAAACTTTCACTCATTTTTCACTTTTCTTAAGAATAGATAATCATAAGTGAAGATGAATGACTTTCAAAACCTATAGCAAAAACTCAACATTCAAAGCTTCTACTCATGATCAATCAACATTCACCACCTTTAGAAATTGTGTAATTTAGAGGTAGACTTAGATAAAAGGTGTTTAGAGAAGATATTTCCATGGGTACACTCAAACATCATTCATGATCAAACAGTCCATAACTTTGCATATCCTTTCATTTCTCCACCAATAAAAGTCGCATGCATGATCATGAATCAAAGGATTTTTCTAGGGTTGTAATGTGTGTAAGGGTAAGGTGGGATGTCTTTTGGGTAATTTAGCATAAAAATTATCAAGCTGTTGAAGCAAATGTAACACTAAATGAGATATATAAATGCATAAGTTGACATTCATTCAAAGCTGGGTACTGTCAGTCATGAAGAATGCAATAACTATATGTCACAACTCCAATTTAGTTCTCACACCATAAGCCACATGAACATAACACAAAAAGTGCTCCATCCAAAACAACATTCTTCCTCATTTGTTCAAAAACCCAATCAATACAACTTAAGAGGATAAACCATTAATTAACCACTTTTCACAACAATTGTGTTTCCTCCTTAATACTTTAATTCAAACTCACAATTTTTTTCTTTTGCTTTTCTTTCTATCTTTTTTTCAAATATAAAGGTGATAGAAGTTACATCAACATCAGATTTTAACAAATATAACCAACCCATATTTATGTGTACCCCTATACTTAGGCTTTTGTACAATCACATTCATCAAGAATTAACAAATTCTCTACTAGTTTTAGGACTTGGGTAGGGCATTTAATTAGATGCATGTAATGTGATTTATATAAAAGAAAAGGTTAATAAAGCTCAAAGGGGGTTAGCAAAGGAAAATTCATATAAATGGGTAGGCTATTTGGCTAAAGTAGCTCGTAATCAACAAAGAATGCATAATCATTTTCATAAAAATGCACGTGATAAAAATGTAGGCTTGAATAGAAAATCAAAGAAAGTAAGGATGTATATGTCATGAAGGTCCCAAATAACAAAAGACAATGAGACTAATATGGATGTGTTAGTTTAATACGGCTCAAAACCTCACAATTTTTTGTCTACCAGTAGTCACCACTCTTTTAAGAATAATGCATATTAACCAATCACAAGAGAAAAGTATATGCTGAGGTTGCCATGGATTTTTCTAGTTAGTTTATACTCTAATTATGACTAAATAATCTTAAAAGCAATAGAAAATAAGAAATTTTTTGATTTTATTTGTTTGATTTGAAAACTACCTAAGAAGTCACATGAGCTACAATTAAGTTTAAAAATATGCATAAGAACTAATATACCTCACCCCTACACTTAAAACTTACATTGTCCTCAATGTAAACTCAAATGCAAGAAATGGAGTAGATTACGAAAATAGTAAATGCAAAAATGTAAATAACAAAAATTAACTTCCCTTGGATTACCTCCTAAGTAATGCTTTTGTTTATTGTCAATGGCTCGACCTCCAGTTGCGTGCATCAAGTAACACTAGTCACATCCTCCAACATCAACACCTCTAAATCCTCCGTTTGGAAGCCTTCATAATATGACTTCAATCGATGAACATTCACTCTGAATGTCTTGTCAGTTTTGAGACTTTGTATCGCTACTACACCAAAAGGAAAGATATGAGTGATAACAAACGTACCAAACCCAACAGGGACTTAACTGACCTAGAAATAGTTTGAGTTTGAAATGATATAATAACACTTTTTTGGGCTCACTGTGAAGCTTTTCCTCAAAATCATCTTATCATGAAAAGCCTTCCTCTTCTCCTTATATATCACTGCATTTTGATATGACTTATTCATCATCTCTTCCAATTCTTAAAGTTGTAACTTCCTATGCACTCCCGCTTCGTCCAAATTCATGTTGGATCTTCTGAAAAGGTTTCTCGTAGAGAGATATCATTATTTTCCTTTTTTAAACAGCTAAGATGGTCCACACCATGTTTTCTACCCCCTTCTTATTTCTGGTCGCCAAGTTGAATTCCTAAAGGAGGATAATCCATGTTATCAACCTTAGTTTTGTTTCTTTCTTTATGAGCAGGTGTCGTAAAGCTGCATGGCCAGAATAAAAAATCAGTTTAACACCAAGCAAATATGATCAAAATTTTTCCAAAGTAAAAGCCACAGATAATAGTTCTTTTTCAGTATCAAAATAATTCAATTAAGTTGGGTTTAGAGTCTTTAAAGCATAATAGATGGCATGCAAAGCTTTTCCCACTCTTTTTCCTAGAATTGTTCCCATTGCATAATCGCTCGCATTGCACATGATCTCAAATGGGAGGTTCCAATCTAGCAGTCAAATCACCGGTGGGGATTCAAAAGCTCATTAAGTTTGTCGAATGCTTCCTTACACATCTCGTTGAACTCAAAGGAGATATCTTGTTGTAGAATCTTGTATAATGGTGTGGCTATCTTTGAAAAGTCCTTAATGAACCTTCGATAAAAACCTACATGCCCAAGAAAAGAACGCACTTCCCTCACAATAAAGGGGTAAGGCAAAGAAGAAGTAAGATCAACCTTAGATTTGTCTACCTCAATACCCCTAGCAAATATAACATGGCCTAAAACTATATCTTGGTCCACCATAAATTTACATTTTTCCCAGTTTAATAAAAGGTTAGTTTCTATGCATCATTCCAAAGTAACGGCAAGATTCTCAAGACATTCATTGAAAGAAGATCCATATACACTAAAATCATCCATGAATACCTCAATCATTTTCTCAACATATTCAAAAAAAATGCTAACCATACACCTTTGGAATGTGGCAGGTGCATTACATAATTTAAATGGCATTCTTTGGTAAGTGAATGTACCAAATAGGCATGTGAATGTGGTCTTCTCCTAATCTTCCGGTACGATTGAGATCTGAAGATAACCTAAAAAGTCATATAGAAAGCAATAAGAATTATAGCATGCCAATCTCTCAAGCATTTGATCAATAAAAGGAAGGGCAAAGTGATCTTTATGAGTGGCAGAATTTAACTTTTGATAATCAATACATACTCACAAATCGGTTTGCTTCAGGTGGGAACTAACTCACCTTCTTAGTTTGTCATAACGGTGATTCCAGATTTTTTGGAACCACTTAGATAGGACTTACCCACTTACTATCAGAAATCAAGTATATTACACTAGCAGTAAGAAGCTTTAAAACCTCCTTCTTCATAACTTCCATCATTGGAGGATTTAGCCTACGTTGAGCTTGCCTTGTGTATTTTGCATCCTCCTCCAACAAAATGTGGTGCTTGCATATGGAAGGGCTTATCCCTTGGATATCTACGATAGTCCACTTGATGGCCTTCTTATGCTCTCTCAGCATTCAAACCAACCTCTTCTCTTAATTTGAAGTCAACTCCATCGAAATGATAACTAGGAGAGTCTGCTTATCTCCCAAATAGGCGTACTTCAGGTATGTAAGGAGTGACTTCAATTTGAATTATGGTGCCTACACATTAGAAGGTAATAACTTCTGGTGAGATTCAGATAGTTTTATATAAGCCAAATCTTACCTTTCTGGAGAGTTTTCCAATGATTCCAAAGCGTTGTCATTTTTATAAGCTCTTCTCCCATCTCAACATCAATGTTGGCTTCTACATCCACATCCTCAATCAAAACTATTTCCAAATGATCCTTGTAAATTAATTTAAACATTTTTTGTACCACAGGATCAATCACATTAATATAAAAAAAACAATGATCATTAGGAGGATGTTTCATGGCATCAAAAATATTAAAATGAATCACTTCCCCCATCAAATTCTTTATGAGGGTGCCCTCACGAACATGTATCTTAGTTTCAATCGTATTAAGAAATGGTCTCTCCAACAAGATAGGCATCGAATTACATGAAACACCATCATTCATATCCATAACATAGAAATCTGCAAGAAACACTAGTTTATTTACCTGCACCAAAAACATCCTCAACCATACTATCAAGATAAGAGTTGTGGGGTCAAACAGTTGTACGATTACACTCGTTTCTTTCAATAGACCCAAATTAAAATGAGCATAAATCGAATGAGACATCACATTAATAAAAGCACGCCAATCTAACATAACTCCATTGATCACAGTATTCCCAATTTGCAAGAAATGGTAAACATACTTGGATCCTAACATTTTGGAGGCATCTTCTTTCTAAATACCGCAGACACATTCTCACCCATCATTACTTTTTCATCACCCCGTATTTTCCTCTTTTGTGTACACAACTCTTTAAGAAATTTAGCATACCTTAGTATTTGATTAATTTCCTCAAGCAAAGGTATGTCGACTTCCACTTTTTGTAAAGTCTCTGATATCTCTTTATCCTTCTCCTTCTTGTTTAGTTTTGTCAATTTGTTTGAAAATGGTGGAGGATTAGTCTTAATAATATTGGGGCTTTCAAATTTTACCTTCTTACTTAATGAAAAATTTTCTTCTTTCCCCAATTCCTTCTCGATCTCTTCCTCAATAGCCATCCTTGGTGGAGTTCTCTTGGGACCCTTGATCTCCTTTATGCTCCTTAGGGTTACAATGCTGACATTCTTTGTGTTCACCTCAGGTTTGGATGGTAGCTTTCCTCCAATTTGCAATTCAATACGATTTATATTTACTGCCTTCTGACTCATTTGGTTTTCCAAATTCTGTATGCTGGAATTTGTTTACTGTTAGGATTGTTATACTCCTTGCTGGGATTGTTGTACTCCCTATTGAAACTATTGCGATTGCGACTATAGACTCTATTGAAATTAGAGACTGTTAGCAGTAAATTTTTTAATAAACTCATTAAGAGATGTACTTGAACTAGACGAGGAAGCTCCTTGTGTTCCTGAAAGTCTTAGTTAGAATCCTTGTGCTCCGTGCGACCAATTTTGGAAGTAATTATGTTATCTATTCCATAATTTAAGTAGGGGTGATCCCCTTTAACCTAGGTTATAGGTTTGTGACTACAGGTTAAATTAGTTCGTGAAGTTACCTCTTACAACATTCACATACTCCATATTTCCTTCATGTAACATCAAGCACTCATCAGTTGGATGACTTGTGCTTGAACATATCCCACACACTTTCAATTATGCATGTCCAACTACAATCTGCCTCACAAAGGGTGGCAGGTCATCTAAACAATGTTCAATGGATGGATTATTTACCTCATTTACTTGTCGAACATCATTGCGAGTGCCAAATTGTTGTGTATTCATGGCCATTCACTAAAGTAAGATCTTGGCTTCAAAGGAGGTCTTTTTTCAAAATGCCCCACCACTCGTTGCATCAGCCAAACTCTTCTCTATCGATAGCAGTCCTTCATAAAAATATTAAATGACAAGTTGCTTTGGTATGTTGTGGTGTGGAAAACTAACACATAACTTCTTAAATGGCTCCTAGTTACTTATAAAGAGATTCTTTGTTATGTTGTTTGATACCATATATCTCCTTATGAATACTTGGCATCTTTGATGCCAGAAAATATTTCTCCAAGAATAGCCTCTTCATCTCTAGCCATGTGTTTATGCTTCCAGTCAGTAAGTCAAATAGCCAATCTTTCTTTGTATCCTTGGGTGAGAACGGGAAGGCTCTCAACATGATCTGCTCGTCAGTCACCCTGAAAGGCTTCATGCTTAGACGAACCAATTCGAGCTCTTTCAGATGCTTATGTGTATCCTTACTTGCATGACCATTAAAGTTAGGCAATAAATGAATTAATCCAGATTTTAGCTCAAAGATAACATGTTCAGCAAAATTTAGAAATGTTATGCATAATGGTCTTTGAGTTAAATTAGGTGCAACCAACTCCCTTAATGTCCTCAAATTTGGCATCGTCTCTTTGGATTCAAATTTAGATTCTTTTAATAAAGTTGATCTTGCATTCTTATAAAATCTCTATAATGTTCGGATCAAGTTGCTCAATTTCTCTATAAGGAGATTTTGTAACTACCATACACCAAAACTTACAAACTTTTAAAATTAATAAATAACCAATATAAACAAATATATTCGTAAGACACCAACTAAAATCAAATACAGAAATTAAACTCCCATGATCCTCGACAACAGTGTCAAAATTTGACAGGGCATATCGAGTGTACTGCAAAATTTACCTGACTCTGCAAACTAAAATTTATAGTTATGGTGATTCCGGATCAAATCTATAGGGAATGTTCGATTAATTTCCATAATGGAATTAATTGACCAAAGATAATATAAATAGGGGGTTTTGCATTTTTAGCAATTTAGAAAATAAAATAAAAGTAAACTATTGAAAACAAATTAAAACAAGCAATTGAAAATGATTAAGATGTCGAGTATGGGTAAGGTCTGATTCTAAGGTCAATCTCAACCTAAACACGATCAAATGTATTTCATTATCTATCATCTTTACACCTCTCTTTGGACATTTGATTTGAGACTAATAGAACACTCTACTAATCTTGATTTTCTCTTAGGATGTGTTTAATTAAAATACAATCATTAATTAAACATAACTATCAAACAACGTAGAATACGATCTCTAGATTCAATTTGGCAGCAACATTATGAAGTAAAAAATGACCAATATAGGTATTAACCTTATACGTTCGGGTTATCTAACCTAAGTTATGTTGTTCCTGATTCATGAACATTAGACGCTACTCAATCTTATACACTACTAACAAACATCAAATGTAACAATTACAAATTGCATTCAACATTATAGCAATAGGTTCAAAATAGAACATTCAAAATAACATATTAGTATCATCTATCCAAAACCCAACTCAATCAACATAAGCAACACAACAATCTGAAAAGAGATTACAACATTAAAAGAATGACATAGCTTAACTGTGACTTGACTTTGATATCCTCATTGAACTAGCATTAGGAAGTTAGCCTTCCATCTCTATCTTCAAGCTCTCACCGTCAACCATCCTCTCCATTACCACTGTCAGTGTTGAAGAATGAAGAAAAACCAAAGAGAAAATTAGAGGAAACTATTGGCTAGCTTATGTCTCGAATGTTCTCTTTTGTATGTCATCACTCATTTATCCTTATATAGTAGTCTTTTATGTTTAAACAAAGTGTCGTTTAAACAAGCAAATGACACCTGACCTTCTCACACCCGTGAGTTGCCTCTCATGGGTGTGAGAAGGTCAGGTGTCATTTGCTTGTTTAAATGACACTTTGATTAATGCCTCTCATGGGTGTGAGAAGGCCTAATAGTTGTGACTTAACAAGTCACACCCGTGACTTGCTTCTCACGACTGAGAGAAGCATGATGGCTAGGTGACTACGAAGACAACTAGCTAGCAACGTGAGAAGCATAAGAGAAGGTAGTTAGCATCACCGAAGCATGCGTGGGACTAGCTTGAAAATATGACAAGTGCATGGGAGGAAGCTGGATGGTGAAGCTTGGAATCACCGAATGCATGGATGGGTTGTCAAGTACTTGGTTAGAAACATATGGTGAGAAGCATGCATGTCACAAGCATTATCTTCGGTTTGGCAATCACCACCTTGCACGGGTGTGAGGAATAGCTCATGCCCATGCATCTTATTATATAGCCATGACACACACTCACAGTTGTGCAACTTTTCCAGCATGGTGATGAGATATTTTAATGGCTCATCTTTCATTTCTTTTTATTTTCTTGTCTTCTTCTTGCTCTTAACCCTCTTTTTCTTCATGCTCCATGAATCAATAAAATATGAAAATTGAGAAGATGGCTTCAATGGACATGCTTTCGGGTCACTTTAGCTCTTTCACTTCTGAAATATACCTAAGATCAAATATGAACTAAAGTGAGTATCTTAAACATTTCTAATACATTAATCACTAAGTGTAGTATATCAATTGAATCAATATTTAAATATATACAAATGGAGGTAGATAAAGACTTTGAAAAAAGCGTGATATGTTATAAAACAATTGAATTTTTAGAATAAAAGATTGAAAGTTGAGAACAAAAATTTAAAAGAGGAGGTGGATATACAAAATGATGGTAAGTGTATGGAGGAGATGCATAAGTTAAATGGTGAATTGACATAAGGTAAAATGATTCTAAAATATACAATTTATTAAACAAGAAAATTACAAAAGTTGTTATTTAACTATAATATAGGTATTATAATATTTATAGTTATATTTGTAATTCTATTTATTGAAAAGTTGAAGAATTTCAATTTCATCAACTTTAATGTTGTACTATGATGATTTGTTAGAAATATTCTGTTGAATCCAAATGGGAGCAATTTAAAAAAAATTGAAAATTTTACTAATAAGTTCCTATATTTTTCAAAATTTTTGATATTGGCCGAATATGGTCGTATTATAAATACCGTAACTACCAGTCAGTGCCAGACAAAGCATGTCAATACTGTCTGGTATTTACACTTGGTACATAAGTACCTCTACTTCGTACTATTCTCTAGTCGATACCGACACCACTTAGTACTGGCCGGTATGAAACGAAATTCAAAACCTTACTCCCTCTCCTCTTTTCTATCGCCAAAGATAGTGTCTTCTTTTGTCTTTTTTTTTTGTAAGTTATTTTTCTATCTTAATGAAAACTTAAAGGAAATAAAAAATAATTTAACAATCATAAAACGCTAAAACTTGCTACGTAATAATATGAATGACATGTGTATTACAATTGCTAGTGGTTGGTTAAAAAAATTCTCAAAACTCTAATTAAAAAAAAACACTTTGAGATTCATTTAAAAATTTAAGTGCTTCCGAAGTAAAAATTGAACAACTAAAATCAACTTTGATGTCTATAAGATGATTGTAGACCGTGACTAATCTCTTGAACTCGATAGATCTTCATTTAAATAGTAAAGAGAATGGTTTAAGCCTATAAATCGAGCACAGACAATTTGGTCCCAGAAATAGTTGCTTTGATGTAGATTACAGAGTACAAAATGTTATATTTGAGCTAAGGATATACTATTAACTTATCATCTAAAATTAAATAACATTATTAGATTATGCTACTAATAAGTTTCTTTATTTGGCCCTCAAGACAGTAAATCAATTTTGATGTCCTAGTAAACAGTCAATATTTTAACTTAGTTTTGGAGACCTTAAATTAACAGCATACAAACAGTATAATTTATTATTTGCGGGCTTGAATATCAAAGTCTTTTGTACCTAAAATTAAGGAACCAATTAGTAATATCTTAATCACAAAACCAGTTAACAGGCATAGAAGATTTGTTCCATCTACTGAATCCAGAGGACCTAAGTTACTAGTAACCAAACTTACCATTCAATTTCTTTTTCCTTCTCAAACATGTATTTCATCTTCAAAGCAACCAATCTATCTCGAAGAACCCAAAGTCATTAGCACATACTCATCATCTTCGGTTTCCAATATACCATCTTCTAGGAGAAAGAGACAAGCCTAAAAGAAACATGCCAAGATCTCTAGGTCTTTAAGTTAAGCTGATTAGTTTAATAATAATAATAATTTCATAAACCTACAGTGGAGTATCGTTTAAGATAAAACTGTACAATTTTTTTTTACAAAAAATAATAAAACAAACAAACCCCACACAACTTAAACTACAAACACCCTACTAGTTGTCAATAAAGATGATATATTTTTTAACTCTTTTAAGATAGCTTGTTAGCTATGGTTTATATCTCTAAAACAAGTACTTGTTGTTGAGTGTAGTGGGTGTATTTTGGGAAAAGGAAAATTAAAATGAACAAAATGGACACAGAATATTTAACGTGGTTCACCCTTAAATTTGGGTTATGTCTACGGACAAAACTCAAAATAATTCTTCCACTATGACAAATAATAGGTATATAGAGATAAAACCAAAGTAGTGGCTCACAAGGTGTTTCCCAACCTAAAAATACTTACCTCATTATTTTGTCACTCACCAACCCTTTAGGAATATATTTCCTAACTTCAGAGCAAAACAATGCTCTAATTTTCCTCTAAAGCATATGGAATTCTAGACATTTCTTCCTTCTCTTCATTTGTAAAAGGGCACTCTTTGGAACTTAATTTAAAGTGATTAGTAAGAGGATAACTAACCGCTTTTGCTTTGTCCAGTTTGAATCTCTGAAGTACTTTATCAATGCACTTCTTTTATGACAACCATATTTTCTTGACACTTCTATCTCTGATAATCTACATGCCAAGAATTTGCTTTGCTGATCCTAAGTCTTTCATGGCAAAAGACTTATCTAACTGTTTCTTCAGATTGTTAATTCTAGAAACATTCTTACCAACAATCAACATATCATCCACATAGAGCAATAAAATAATGAAATCATCATCAGAGAATTTCTTCACAAATACACAGTGATCTGAAGTAGTCTTCTTGTAGCCGTGCTCCCCTATAACAGACTCGAACTTCTTATACCAATGTCTTGGTGCCTGTTTTAGACCATATAGACTCTTCTTCAGTCTATAAACATAGTCTTCTTTTCCCTTTTTCACAAAACTCTCTGGTTGCTCCATATATATCTCTTCTTCCAAATCCTCATATAGGAAGGCAGTTTCGACATCCATTTGTTCAACCTCCAAATTAAAACTTGCAGCTAGCCCTAGCACTGTATGTATGGATGTCATTTTACCACCGGTGAAAATATCTCGTCAAAGTCAATACCCTTCTTTTGACTGAATCATTTGACCACTAATCTTACTTTGAATTGAGGATGGTTGTTGTTTCCTTCATGCTTGATTCTAAATACCCATTTATTCTTCAATGCTCTTTTGCCTTTTGGCAACTTCACTAGCTCGAATGTTTTATTCTCATGCACGAATTTCATCTCGTCTTGTATGGCTTCTTTTCATTACTTCTTGTGTTCATCATTCATGGCTTCATCAAAGCTTTCTGATTCTCCCCTGTCAATCAGCATTACATACTGATTAACTAGATATATAGTAGATAATTGTCTATTTCTACTAGATCTTCATAAAGGGACTAGAGAATCTTCAAGTGCTAATGGTTGAATGTGAGCACCATCATCATCCTCTGGTTCAACTTCATTAGGGGCATCTGCATTATCAACTTTTAGCTGATCATTATACACTTCATCTCTAACTTGTCTCGGCACCACTATTGGAGGATCCAATCGGAAGCTTCTTAAGTCATCATCGGAGCTTGGAACTTCCTTCTCCACCTTGTTGATATTTTCAATAGTTTGATCTTCAATAAATATAGCATCACGACCCCTGATAAGTCTTTTCTACACTGGATCATAAAACCTATAGCCAAATTGATCTTGACCATAGCTAATGAATACACACTGTCGTGTCTTGACATCAAGCTTTTTCCTTTCATCTTTAGGAATATGGATAAAGTCCTTGCAACCAAAGACTCGCAAATGATCATAGGAAACATCCTTTTCTGACCATACCTTTTCTGGAACTTCATACTTTAGAGGATCACATAGTGAACGATTTAATGCATACACAACTGCAAGTAAAGCTTCACCCCAAAATGCCTTCTGCAACTTTGAATGTGAAAGTAGACATCTGATTCTTTCCATCAAAGTCCTGTTCATCCTCTCAGCTACGCCATTCAATTGCATTGTTTATGGTGGTGTCATTTGATGTTGAATACCATGCTCTTTATAGTAAGCATCAAATAATCTGATGTACTCTCCACCATTGTCTATCCGAATATACTTCAACTTCTTCCCAATTTGTCTCTCAACTGAGGCATGAAATTGTTTAAACACATCTAGCACTTGATCTTTAGTCTTCAAAGTATAGGCCCACGTTTTCCTGGAATGATCATCAATAAAATTCACAAAATACTGTGCGTTATCGAGTGACTTTGACAATGGTCCGCACAAATCTGAGTGAATCAGATCTACAACATTCTTCATTCTGAATGGAGGAGAACTTTGGAAAGAAACCTTGTTTTGTTTCCCTGCTAGACAATCTACACATTTCTTCTGATGTATCTGATTTAAACCAGATAACATATTCCTTGTTATAAGCTGAGTCATCCCTTTGTCACCAATGTGGCCTAGTCTTTTATGCCACAAATCAATTGTATTATCATTCTCCATTGTTGTAGCACCCTCTTACCATAGGATAAGTACCGGGACGCCCGTAGGTTATACCGATACACACCCTACGATAAGGGTACGCTACGAACAACCACAAACACTCCACATGGCATCAACAATCATAAAACATTAATATGAAATCCACTATTTTTTAAAACCATAATTTCTCATTTCATAACCTCAAAGCAGTAGTAATATATACAACTGGTATTTACTGTACAGAA
>JANVCQ010122204.1:0-25582 GCA_025531925.1 Erythroxylum plowmanianum
TATATTAGAGATGAAATTGATCTTTGAGTTCTTCATGGAAGTTGTAGAGCTTCCTTCAAGCTTTCCATAGAGACCAAGTTTGTTAAATTTGGAGTTAGGAATTAAGAGTTATGATTTTTGGAAGTTTCGGATTATTTATTAATTTTGTAAAAAAAAAAAAAAATTATACCGGTGTTTTGGGATTTTGGACTAGTCTAGGTTTCCAACGCGCATCGCTTTCCTTGTCATATGTTTCCGGATGTCGGATATGTTTCAGTTCAAGTATTTCGTATGTCTCCGTTTTATGATTCAATTCGATTCGTGAGTACGTTCGTTTCGATCCGATTTGTTTCTTTCGATTTCGTATCCGCCCTTAGTTTCATAAATGTTCAAGTTAATTGTCCATATGATTTATTTCGATCTGATAATTTGATCCATATTCGTTTCGTTTGTCGTTTCGCTTTATCGATTACTTTGCTTTTCGATTCGAAATTTCGATGCGAAATTTTCGTTTCCATTCACTTTCGTTTCCTTCACTTTTCGTTTTCCGGTTGGGATCCGGTCTTCGGATCGGTTTCCAACAGATTGTGTGACTAATTTTTGCACTGAACTATTCAGTGTAGTAAAATTAGGGAGGACGGGAGAGTGTTTGGATAAATTCAATTAATGAGATTAAATAAAATTAAACTACAAAAAACAAATTTAGCAAATCAAATTCACAAAGGGTAATCAACAGATTTTATCATAGTTGTTATTTCAATCTCAACCTTTATATGAAATGCATAATCAAGTATAAATTTATTTTCATCCCTCCCTTTGAAATTATTAATCGTGAATTAACAAGCTCTATCAATCTCAATTTTTTCTTTTGATTGTAATTAGTCAAAACTTCTTTAATTAGAAGAACTAATTCTAAAGTGTCTATTCTAGGTTGTTTAACAATTAGATCATCATTAAAAAAAAAAAAGGTTTATATAAAAAATAATCACGTATGATTGGATTACTTAATTTATGATATGTTATCCCCTAAAGATGCACAATCATTAGTTTGACACACATGAATCATATTAACAATAAATATCGATTGCAATCAAAATTTTAGTAGTAAATCTATACATGAATGATCTTACGGGCCCTATCTAAATCTTTTATACATAAATCATAAACTTTATACATAGAATAATACAATCAATTTCAAAAGATAGATAAGAACAATGTTATTGGAGTTGATCAATACACAAGCATGTTATTAGGTCTCGATATCCCATTTGAACTGGAAGGAACAAAACTAGCCACTCATAACTCTTCAAAACACATGTCTGAAGAGAAGAATATGCATTATTTGATGTCCCTTCTGTATATTCCCTTCATTAGCCTCATTAGTTACCTTTTATACTTCATAATTAGGGTTCTAAAGTGTGCACAGTCAACCACAAGGTCCTATAACTGACCGTGTACTCTAATTCTCCAAAAGTCATACACACATTTCCAACAAGCAACGGACACAACTATGTAACTTATATAGGCGTGTGCATTTCTATATGGTTGAAGTAGTGTTTTCAAAATTGTACATCTTTACAATGACTTACACAGTCCCTCACACAACCGTGTAAGTCACATACACAAGTGTGTACTTCTAAAATGACTAATTCTTCTGTTCCCTATCTAAAATGACTAATTCTTCCGTTCTCTATCTCGAGTTCACCCTAACTAATCTTCTTTTGATCCTCGAAGACAAATAAGATTGAACATTAATAAATTGCACCAAAGTTGCAAATTTAGCTTATTTTGATTCTTTTTCTTCCAACTTGTACCCAGACAAACATTATGAACCAAAATAAGTATCTTAGGTGCGAAACAAACTTTAATCACTAAGCATTAAGGAATAAACAAATAATCAGTTAAGTACTCATCAATCATTCATTTTCCAGTAAATTTTATTTGAGTTTTGTGTAATTCCATGATTCTACTCGATGACAAATCATTATTAGAATTCTCTCTATGACTACATGCTCCAATCGATAAATAGGGAACAACCCGAGCAATTTGAGAGGTATACAAATACTTTGTTGTTCATTTTATTTACGAAGAATGGAATTAGAAGAAAGTTATATATATTCGTTTATGGTATCCGACAGTGCATATAACACATTCAATTTCTCTGAACCAAAAGGCTCCACTAACTATTTAAATGTTCAGTCCTACATATTATTTAGAGTTAATTACCAAAAAAAGCATAAACCGTCAATTTTTCATAGTCTGAACTTTAAAAATATTAATAAAATGCTTAAACTTTCAATTTTTTTAAATTCTAGCCCAAATTTTAAAAAGTGACAATAAAATGCTCAAACTTTTAATTTTCTACAATTCGAGCCGACGTTATCTATTGTTCTTTCAATGACTTCAATCCTTTGTTTTTTGTTTGTTCTTCTAATATTCCAAACTACTCTCGCATTATACCGTACTGTATCAGTAAGTTCTTCAATTTTAGTTTATTCTCTTGATGCCCTTAGTGTAAAAGTGTTAGGGCTGTGTAATAAAAGATGAGAGCTTCAAGCGAATAAGCTGAAAACGAAAGAAAAAACTAAAATTAAAGTGTAAGATCATTAGGGCTGCGTAATCTGATTTAGGTCATTTTTAAACGTCGTCGTTTCATTAATCTTCATTTTTTGGTTTAATTTTGGCTAACATATATTAATAGTTAAGGTTTTTGAAACATCTGACAAGCCACTTCAGCAAACTTAATAGAAACACTAATATCAAGCTAGTTCTCTTTTTACATCCAAAGAAGAGAGTGACCACCTTGCAAATTCTAAGGACAATAAAATTTGATTGCATTTTAGCTTTGAACATTCATTTATACATATCTGAGAATAGAAAAGAATGACTAGCATAACACATCCACTTAGCATAAATCCGCTTAAGTAAAAGAGAAAAATACAAATTGCAGAAGAAAAACCTAAAGAAACAAATCAGGAATTGGCGAAGAGAGGAATAAAATACGGATTTATATGTGACACTTCGTCATACGGGAGGATAGAAATAGGAACACAAAGAAAATCCAAGGAAAAGCAAGCCTCCAATAGTAGCAACCGTTCTTTGAGAGATCTTAGATGCTAGCATGCTTCCTCCTACAACTGCCAGAGATGTACAGATAATGTGTCCTACTGTAGCCCCAACAGCTACACCAACAGCACTTTTATGTGTTGCCAGCTGAAATACACAATTGTCTTGGTTGTAAGCAAACTATGCACCATAAATGTACAATAACTTTTCATTTTCTGAGTGTATTCAAGTTGTAAACTTACAAGAACTCTTTAGTCCATCCACCGGTCCTATCTACACTTAAAATACCTCAAAAAGAACTTTTTACAGAGCATAACTTAAATATCCTTTTTCACATTGTTAAGCGCCAAGTTCAGATTAGGGATCAAATAAGTTGAACATGGTCGCCACCCACAACATTTCTTCCTTTCAAGCATTTAGGAGATTCAATTATTTGAAAAAATCCACGTTGACAAACTAAACATGAACCAGGCAACGGTAAGACTATCAATCTGCTTTCAATACAGCACCACAATAAACTAAGTAAAAGAAAACAATATCAACTTACAGCAATTGTTGCAATCTGGCTACGATCCCCCCACTCTGCTAGAAAGGTTAACACAAAGGACTGAAAAGCAAAAAGAATTGCTTTACCAAGTTCGTTTCATCAAAAATTATGCAAGAAATCATGTCAAGAAAGAAGTAAGATTCAACGTACAACCTATGTTAGAACTCATAGAAGAGAAAATCAAGTATACCATGCACTGAAAATATGAATTTGTGTGGATGCATCAATACCTCCAAAAAGATTGGTGTACAAAATCTTGAAAAGAAGCGACGAAAAGCTGTTTTGCCTTGTCCAGTCTCTAGTTTTTCTTCTACCTAAACACCATGAATAACGAGATCTGAACTAAAACTAGAGGCCTAAGCATATATTTAAGAAACTCCAAAGTACAAAAGAGAAAAATATAAAAAGAGAGGGAAGATTGCTGAGACTTAAAAAAAGGTTAGAGATGATAAAGGGTGTGATAGCACAACGAATCCAGTCAAATAAGCTATGCTACTGTTCTCAACTTACTATCAGCAAGATACCTCACGAAACAGATAAGAAACAAAAATGTGCAGACATTAAAATTACCAAGCTTCCTTTGTGTTATTCTTCTAAAAGATATTTAAGAGGCAGTTTAGCTCCATTTCTATTTTCCTATTATAGTTTTTTGTTTTTATTTAATATTTTTAGTTTTCAGTCTTTTGTTAAAAAAATAAAATTCTAGTTGTTTGATGATTTATAATAAAAAGAACAAAAACAAAAACCTACTTAGTAGAGATTTATAAATCAATTACACAAGCAACACAATATTTCCTTAAATACAAAAATTACAATTATTAAAAATGTAAAATTGTTGTTAGTAACTAGTTCATAATTTCCCCTATTTGTTTCAATATTTTTGTCATTGCCATAAATAAACATCAAATGTGTTAAATTGTATGCTAATGAAAACTCTTGAAGGAAAAAGTCCAGGAACTAGGTAATAATAAAATTTTTGGTTCCTGTTCTTGTACTCTTTTCGCTTCTTTCTATTCCAGTAATTTTTTCTTTATTTTTGTCTCCTTTACTCTCTTCTCTTCCACCAACGTCACCATCTTGAGTTCCATAAAAAGGTATGAGTTAATCATGAAAAAGATGAAAATGTCCTTCAAACAAGAAAAAATGTAATGCCCCATGGAGTGGGTTGGGGTTGGGGAAGGAGAAGCCATGCCATCCACTCTCAATTCTTCCATGGAAAATCACACCCATTGCCATTGGTTTCCCACAGAGAGGGCAGCAATGACAACAATGGTTGTGGTAGGCCTTGTTCAAATGGATATGAATATGGTGGTGGGCATGGCGGTGATTATAAGTATGATGGCAATGGGCATAGTGAAGATTGAGGTGGTGGAGGTGGTTATTATGAATATGGTGGTGACGGGTATAATGGTGGTACTAGCTATGGATATGGTGGTGTTCCTAACAGTGGTGGAAGCAAAGATCTGCGAGTGAAAGTGAAAATAGAAAGTGAGATTAGAGAAGAGAAAAGAAAAAACTTTTGGCAACAATGTGATTTAAGTTACCAAAGCCTATTGTGTTTTCCTTAATTTTGAAAACCAAAAACAACCATTTTGAATCAAACAAGTTTTAATGGTTTGTTTTTAGGGATAACATAATCAACAATGACTAACCCTTTAAAATTTTTTCAAATGAGTGACCGACCTTTTAAAACCTTAACAATTTCAGTTCAAAAGGATATGTTTGATGATGTGGCATGTCTACTAAATGTCACATAGATACCCATCTATTAGCCACATTAGCAAAACTAACATTTTGAATTGAATTGTCAAGGTTTTAAAAGGTTGTCACTCAATTAAAAAATTTTAAAACTTAGGCACTGAATTGAAAAAATATCAAAAAGTTGAACACTTCAGAATTAGTTATCCCTTTATTTTCATATTTTTGACAACTACAAAAAACCACAACTCACAACAAAACCAAATAGCCCCTAAACCTTTCCAAATCAAAGGTTGTTGTTTTACCAAGTCATACTCAAATTGACCTTTCCAAATCAAAGGTTGTTGTCGTACCCAGTCATACTCAAATTGAATAATGATATTAATTTTGTTTTGGATTTTTGTCTAATAATAAGAGATTTTAAATAGTCTACATCACCTATAGGGTAAAATGGCATGGAGAACATACTTCTTCCATTTCTTTTTTCTGTGATGATTTTGAATCTGACCTCCAAGCAATGTAAAGCAATCGAATCCCAAAAAAGGCATAAAGAACTGCATACGAAAAGAACGTAAACAAGATGAGGTTATCAAAGAGACAACTGGAACAGAATGTTGCCACATCAAAAGAAATGTATCGAGTAACATTTTACGTATACTTTTGGCATGTCTATAAAGGGAAACAAATTCGTCTTTGCGTGGTAATATGCTAGGAAAGGTTCCAAGCCTAATGCACCAATATGAAAGGGTAGCCATGCAGCATAGTCTTACTTTGAGCAAAGACGTCGACAAAAAAATTACCCATCTACTACGATAGGACATTGATCATAAAGAAAAATAGTCATACTTGAGTCAGTAGCTTCTGAATAACTTAAAAAAGAAAATTGCTTGGAGCATATTTCAAAAGGGTTTTAGGAGATACATAAGTGAGATGATTGTTCAAGTATTCCTAGTTAGTTTCCTTGCTTCAAAGGACATACAATAACCCTGTTTAGTATTTGAATGGCGTCATTAGAGAAAAACCATTGATGTGGGAGAATCCAAAGAAACAAGCATTACATGGCAATTAATTGGCCATGAAAATTCCCAAACAAGAGGCCAAATCCACATCATCAACATTGGTTTTCCTACCAAATGTCATTAATCCCTAGAACTAATAGACCCCAAACGAAGGCCTACCAATGTGCTTACCTTTTACTATAACAGCAGCAACAATTTCAAAAAAGAAAAATGAACAATGAAGACATGAAAATGAATAGGCATTAATTTATTTATATTATCTGGAGAAATTTTCCAACTAGATTTTCATTTAAATGTAAATTGCAGTAAGGTAGGCCACAAGTACCTCTTTTAGCCAAACACCAAAATGCTATGTTGATGAGATCCAAGAGATTACCATTTGCAACTATCTTTTAAGCACAATCATCAAAATCCTCAATAAGTGCAATGATGTTAAAAAATATAGAACAAATTCTAAAGCAATGTTCAAAGCAGGTAGTGTGTCATATTTAATAAGTATTCAATTAAATGGATATTAGCCGATGACATTCCAGCACAGCCTATGCTAATCATCAAGTTCCCACAAAGAGATAGTTCAAAACATGGTAATCAGCTTAAGGAAGGTCAAAATGTTTGTCTCCTTGGTCGTATTGTTTATGGACTTTATTCTCACTTCCACCTGTAATATATAAGTAACAGCATAACAAACTTACAATTCACCAAGGCCCGTTAAGGTAAGAGTAGTCCAAGTGATATTCAATGGGAAATTTTCCCAGCCTCGAGTGACCTAAACCATACTTTAATGGTGCTATTAATTTTTTGTTCACTCTTATAAATTAGTTTCTTCTCCAGCAGACAAAGATCAAATCTAGGAATTTCACTTCTTTTTTGAGATAAATATATGTTTTCAAATGGTAAAATTTATCATAAATGAAGGTCATTGCAAAATATACCTTCTTGAATTGTTGAATCAAAATGGAAATAAGATGATTAGTCAACGGTCTTTAAGATAAGAAAAGGACCTCTACGTCCAGAAATTTTGAAATTTAAAGTTCAAGGTTAATGGGAACAATGGTAGGTTCTTCATTATTGCCAGACATAAATGGTAAAGAAGAACAAGGATAAATGCAAGCCTTATCGCAGCAGGGTGCAGGAATCTATACTGTGCAGCATTTTATGCCGTTGTTCTCTATAGTACGATTTAATGCTAAAAACGTATTTGAAGTATTCAATCTAGTTCAAGCATAATCTTAATATTCTAATTAAATTAAAGCATTTTTGCTAAATTGAAAATTCAAAATTTTGATTAAATATTTCATTATTCATGACATGTGTAGGAACTTTAATAATCATTCCAAAGGAGCTACTTCTAGGAAGAAGTTTCACCACAAAAAATATATATGCCAATGCAGCTTCCATTTCCTCTAATGAAATGAATGGGTCAACACATTGCCTTCCCATACAAGAAACATAACATCCACTCATTTGACAATGATGTTTGTTAGCAAATTCTATGAAACTAAATAAATCTTAAATCTCTACCTTGTTTTTTTATAGAAACAAGTCCAATTTACAATACCATAGCAATTATGAAGTGACATCCAATAAAACACCTATATCCACCTTAAACAGTACAAGGACTTCAATTATATATCTTAAGGTCTCTAATTCAAGAAATTGCTTTCATCATAAACAAGTTAATTCTGGTAGGTATGAAATAACAAAATAGTTTAGCATCACTTTCAATCATAAACCAAGCAATTTCAAGCACTAATTGGGGGCAAATAAAGTAACTACATGGTTTATGTAGATAATCCCGTAATAGTAGATAGTCCCTTAATTAAGGGATTATTCTCAAGAGATTATCCTTAGTTGTAATATCTAGCTATATTAGGGATATTTCCAAATAAGGAGTCTTCCTAAATTAGGAGACTATCAAAATTATGTACCCTAGCTCTATATAAGAACCTATGAGTTTGCAGTATATGTAGAAAATAACTTTCAATATATATCGAAGTTGTTACATGGTATCAGAGCCTCAAGCTCTTCCATGAATTACAAGGCTGCAATGGTGGGGTCTCGATCTTCATCCCTCGAGACCATCAGCAGCTCTACCTCTTTCTCTGCATCAGGAAATCAACCTGATTCAGTTAACATACAACCAGAAAATTCCCTACAAATTTCAATCCAGAAGCTGAATTGAAGAAACTAACCTTCAGCCCGTCTCGTGATTACTAGAAAATTAAAGATAAGGTACATAATAGGAGCAATCCAAACTCCAAGGTCAGAAGACCCCAATTTCAACCACTGGTGCTTGGAGAATGTCATGGTTACAGCCTGGCTCATCAATTCCATGGAACCAAGGGTTAGAAGATCCTTTATTTTTCTCCCAACAACCAAAGATGTATAGGAAGCAGTTAAAGAAACATATTCAGACATGGAAAACTTTGCTCAGTTGTTTGAACTCAATTCAAAAATGTGGAAGATGCAGTAGGGTGAGCAAGATGTGACTGCATATTATAATGAGATGACTATAGCATGACATGAGTTGGATCTATTTGAAGAAACAAAGTGGAAAGATTAAGAAGATGCAGCCCAATATAGAGAGAAAGTTGACAGGGGACGAGTGTTTGTTTTTCCTGCTGGCTTGAAGGCAGAATCGGATGAAGTCAGGGGACGGGTTTTGGGGCGAAGGCCACTACCCTCAACCCGAGAAGTCTTCTCTGAAGTCAGAAGAGAGAAAGCTCAGAAGAGTTTTATGTTAGGAAAAAATGGAACTATGGACTTCCAGAATGAAGGTTCAGCATTTGTCTCCAAGAAAAGTGACAGTGAGGGTGAGAAAGGTAAAAACAAGTAAAAAAATTGGTGTGATTTTTTAAAAAAACCGTGGCATACAAAAGATACCTACTGGAAGATACATGGCAAACCAGCAAACTGAAAGAAAAAATGGGTTAGTGGAGCAAGAGACGGGAAAGCTTTGCAAGCTGGGAACCAGTCCAGTCATGACCAAGATACCTCCAGCTCAACCAGGACCTTTCCTTTCACAAAGGAACAACTTGATCATCTGTAAGAAAAATTGAAACCTAGATGACCTCCCTTCTTTTCTTTTCTTTCTCTCTTTTTTTCATGCTTCTCTCTCTTCTCTCTTTTCTCAATCACGTTTCTGGTTTCTTCCAAATGCAAGACAACAAATTTTCTCCCCTTTTATTTTTAATTGTGATGAAAATGTCACAAAAAGTCACATTCCGTGACATTATTTTGAAACATTATGAAAATGTCACGAAAAGTCATATTCCGCGACGTTTTTTTGGAAACATCATGTCCAAAAGCCTTTGTTTGTTCTATACCCTCCTACTCTTGGATAGTTGACTCTAACTGGTAACTTCCAAATTTTTCTCCTCTTATTCACCGTGTGCAGGGAACCAAAAAATTAGAATTGCAAATAGTTCCCTAGCTTCAGTATCAGGAAAAGGGACAATCCCTATTTCAGATACCTTAATCAGGAAGAAGACAAGGTTGAGAAGGAAGCAAGAAGTGAAAAGCAGAGAACACTTCACGGTGCAGTATATAGCATGGGAGCAAGGGAAGTAATCTTTGATACAACCCAATTATCATCTCTGAATCTGAATCCTGACATCTCACAATCCGAGACTGAAATTACTAGTACCCAACCAGGTAACTCAAATGATCTCCCTGGTGATATTTTTCTTCCTATTGCAATGAGAAAAGGGAAACAATCATGCACACAATACCATACTTCTAACTTTGTCTCTAATGCAAACTTGTCTCCAACTTTTTCTGCCTTTATTTCCACACTAACCAGTGCAGAAATTCTAAACAATATACATGATGCTCTAGCTGTTCCTGAGTGGAAAGAGGCAATTTTGGAAGAGTTAAATGCCCTAGAAAAGAATGGGACGTGGAAGAGAACAAATCTCCCAAGAAGAAAAAAGTTGGTTGGATGTCGGTGGATATTTACCATTAAATACAATGTAGATGGGTCAATAGAAAGATTTAAAGCTCGGCTGGTGGCAAAGGGTTACACTCAAACATTTGGGGTGGACTATATTGAGACATTCTCTCCAGTAGCAAAGTTGAACACTGTCAGGGTCCTATTATTAGTGGCTACATGCTTAGACTGGCCTCTAATCCAACTAGATGTAAAAAATGCTTTATTGAATCGTGATTTGGAAGAGGAAGTGTACATGGAGCCACCTCCTGGGTTCAAGAAAAGCTTTGGAGACAAGGTGTGCAAACTTAGAAGGTCCCTATATGGACTAAAATAGTCCCCAAGAGCCTGGTTTGACAGATTCACCAAATTTGTAACAAGTCAAGGGTATTCCCAAGGCCGATCAAATCATACCTTGTCTACTAAAAGGAGTGGGGAAGGTAAAATTGCTATTCTAATTACATATGTGAATGTTATCATAATTACTGGGAGTGATCTTGTGGAGATAGAGAAGTTACAAGCTCAGCTTGGGAAGGGATTTGAAGTAAAAAACTTGGAGCAGCTTAGATATTTTCTTAGCATGGAAGTAGCTCGATCCAAGAAGGGAATTGAGGTGACTCAAAGAAAGTACACTTTGGATTTATTAAAAGAGACAGGTTTAAGTGGCTGTGAACCCTGTGATACACCACTGGAACTAGGAAAGAAACTTGGACAGCCTGAAAATGGTGTTCCAGTAAATAAGGAAATTGTGATACACCACTGGAACTAGGAAAGAAACTTGGACAGCCTGAAAATGGTGTTCCAGTAAACAAGGAAAGGTACCAGAGGCTTGTTGGGAAACTAATTTACTTATCTGACACCAGGCTAAATATAGCATTTGTAGTGAGCTTAGAAAATCAATTTATGCATTCACCATATGAAGAACACTTGGAGGCTCTTATCAGAATTTTGAAATATCTAAAGGGATGTCTTGGTAAGGGATTGTTCTTTGAGAAGAAGGAAGAAAGAAGCATAGAAGTCTATACGAATGCAGACTATGCTGGCTTAATTATTGACAGAAAATCAACATCAAGCAATTGCACGTATCTATGGGGGAATATGGTAACATGGAGAAGTAAAAGGCAAAATGTAGTAGCTAGGAGTAGTGCAGAAGCTGAGTATAAGGCTATGGCTCAAGGAGTGTATGAAGTCTTATGGCTCCGAAGAGTTATGTCGAAGTTACATTTGGAAGTTAAGCCTCCCATGAAGTTGTATTGTGACAATAAGGCAGCCATTAATATTGCACACAATCCAGTACTTCATGAGAACAAAGCATATAGACGTTAATAAGCACTCTATCAAGGAAAAAAAGATGGAAGCATATGTATTTCATTTGTTCCTACTAAAGAACAAGGAGCAGATGTCTCAGGGGCTGTTTGTTTTCTTTTTTTAAGTTTTTTGTTGTGGTTTTCGTAAATTAAAAAACAAGTCTTAAAATCGTGTTTGGTTAAATGCGTTTATATATTTCGTTTTTTTAAGGCATCTATTTTACGAAAACGTAAAAATAACATTTTGAAGACAGGTTTTCATAATCGCTTTTTTCACAAAAACATACCATATTCATCTTTTTTTCTTCTCTGCGTCTTCAACACCTTCAAGTTTGTTTTTATACCTACCTGTTGCTTCTGCAATTTCTCTTATTTCTCTTGTCCATAACATCAAACTCATAACAAAATAAATAAAAAAACCTGGAAGAGAGATGAAAACCATGAAAAAAAAGAGATATAGCCATACTTACTAAAAGCAACACATAGAACTTCTGCTTTGAGAATAAACTTCTACAATTTTTTGTA
Source organism: Erythroxylum plowmanianum (assembly GCA_025531925.1). Taxonomy (NCBI): domain Eukaryota; kingdom Viridiplantae; phylum Streptophyta; class Magnoliopsida; order Malpighiales; family Erythroxylaceae; genus Erythroxylum; species Erythroxylum plowmanianum. The sequence goes on from JANVCQ010122204.1 coordinate 12,070, forward strand.
ACGATAAAGAAGATGAAGCTATTTCAGCTCTTTTGCTTCACCTCTCTCCTGCTAAACTTAATGAAGACCTCATCTGATTCTTTATAAAGAATCAAAATAACGTTTCTTGATCCTCGTGTCTTTTAAATCCGAGACAGATATAGGTATAGCTGTATTCTTCTTCCTCACGTCTTCATCTATGCAGCTGTTTTATTCTTCATCTTCACGTTATTATTTGTCCTTTGTCCTCACGTCTCTATAGCTTTTTTCTTCTCATCATTTAATGCGTAGAACCTAGTCTTCAAAGCTAGTCTTCACGTATCTTTAACGCAGGAGCACTTGTCTTCACTTTATTGTCTTCACACCATTTAATGTAGCAGCTTTCATTTAATGCAGCAGAACCTACTCTTCAAAGCCTAGTTTCATGTGTCTTCCTATTGTTTACCAAAGTGAACTTACTCTGCTACATGACTTTATTGTCTTCACGTAATAGTTTTGTTTGTGTGGAGAACCGTTGCTTTTTTCAAGTGTTCAGCCTATTCTTATCTTCTTGTCTTCACGTAGGTTATTGTTGCTTATAACCGTGAAGAACTAGACATTAAATGTATTTGTAAGCTAATTGAATTTGATATATATGTAGCCATATTTACATTAAATGTATTTGCTTGTAAATCTTGTTAAAGTAACTTATTAAAGCCAAAGTCGAAATGAAAGAATGCGTAAATAATTTATTATAGTGGTTTTGCTATCACGTTTTCACATATAATGAAAATTAATTTATGATTGTCACATGTTTATTTTAAACTATATTTAGCATTTAATACTTTCTAAATATTATTGTGATTCATGTCACTTATATGTTATTACATTTAGTTATGGAAGGCTTAAACAATATGAATGATTACAATGAATGTATGGAAGTAAATGAAAAAGATGGGGTATGAAATGATCCTAAAGAGAAGTATTTAATCTCATTGATGGTTGAAGAAGTGAAGAAGGGAAATCGAACGACTACTACTTTTACCAAATCTAGTTGGAAGAATATTAAAGCAAGGCTTCAAACAAAGTTCAATAAGGAGTATACTGATATTCAATTGAAGAATAAATATAATGGATTACGGGCCAGATTGAAAATTTTCAAGAACTTACTCAAAGAAACAGGAATCAGTTACAACTCTTTTACTGGTGAAGTTAATGCTACAAATGAATGTTGGGAAAATCTATTTAAGGTAAAATATGTCTTTTGTTTTATTAATATATCATATTATATAATATTCATTCTCATTTATCTTTTTCATCATTATAGGTGCATAAAATAGCTCACAGATTCAAGAAAAAAGGATGTAAGAAATTTTTAGATTTGTGTCATAATTTTGGAAATACTACTGCAACTGGTGTACATGCACATCCATCAACTAAATCTCCATCGAATAGTACAGAAGAGGAACATGGAAATGATATTGATGAAGATTACCCGTATAATGAAAAAGAAGATCAAGACAAAAGTTCTCTGTCTATGAGAAAGAAGTCTCCTAAGAATAAGAAGGCAAAGAAGACACATTCTAATATTATAGAAGAAGCCTTACTTATATTTAGTGAACAATCAAAAAGAAAAAATGATTTATTTGAGAAAATTTGAGTGAAACATCATGCATTTCAGAGAATAGATCTTAAGAGTCTAATATAATGATGGAATGTTTGAATGCTTTTAGATGAATTAGGTGTTGACGGTGTGCAATATGGAAAAACAGTGAAGGCTTTAAATGATTCTCCACTTTATAAGGATATTTTTTTGAAGATGACACAAACAAGGGAGCTAGATTGGATTATGTCACTTTAGTTATATTTTAATATTATTGCATATCGAATTCTTATTGATTTTACACTTTTATATTAAGCATTATTCCATATTTTGAACATTTTAAGTTTGTGCTTGTATAAATATTTGACTTAATTTTAAGTTTATATTTTGTATGAATATTTTTCTATATTAGATTAAATATACTTGATTGAATATTTTATTAATTATGTAATGTTGACATTGTAAATACATGGATTTCTTATCAAATTTCGAATCAGATTCTAATGATGAATGGAAGAAGGTGATCATTATTTCTATAGCTGGAGGAGAGAACAAATATTTTCATTTACAAAAGCAACCATGTAAAACTTCTGCTCTACCAGGTCATGATTGGATATTAGAACTTTTGAATGAGAATCCTACAAGAATTATGAAAACTTAAGAATGAGAAAGATAATCTTCTTAAGCTTATATGATGAGTTGAAGAGTTTAGGAGGCTTAAAGGCAACAAATCATTTGACTGTGGAGGAACAAGTAGCAATTTTCTTGATGACTATAGGGCATAGTGAGAACTAGAGTCAATGCCGAACGCTTTCAACATTTGACGTGGACAATTTCAAAGTACTTTCGAAAAGTCTTATATGCAGTTAATCGTCTTGCAAAAAGAGTTATTACTCCACCATCTTTTACTAATACACCTCCTGAGATTCAACATAATTCAAAATTATTTCCATATTTTCAGGTACATTCATATATTCAATTACTATTCTAATTATGTCCTTATGATTAAATTTTATTTTAATATTTTTTTAATTTTTAGGATTCTATAGGAGCAATAGATGGTACACATATGGATGCACATGTTCCGACCAATGAACAAATACCATACAGGGGCAAAAGAATTAATCTAACCCAAAATATGATGTATTGTTGCTTATTTGACATATATTTTACATATATAATGGCTGGATGGGAAGGTACTGCAAATAACTCTCGAGTTCTTTTAAAACAGTAACAAATCTAGAGAATCAATTTGCTATACCTCTACAAGGTATTATATTATTTTAAATAAACATAGTAATTATGATTCCTTTTTAATATCTTTTTGTTAATATTATGTTCTTTCTATGTTAGGTAAGTACTATTTGGTTAACTCAGGCTACATTAATATGCCTGGATTTCTTTCACTATATCAAGGTGAAAGATATCATTTGCGAGATTATAAAGGCAGAGGAAGACCTCAAGGTCCATAGGAATTGTTTAACTACAAGCATTCTTCATTAATAAATGTTATTGAAAGATGTTTTGGCGTTCTAAAAGCAAGATTTCCTATACTTAAAAACATGCCAAGTTATGATATGAAGAAACAAAAATACATTGTTATTGCTTGTTGTGTTATACACAACTATATTAGAATGTATGGACAAAGTGATGAATTATTTGAAAATTGTGTTGAAAAAGAAGAACAAATTAGCAGAAGTAAAAATGAAGATGCATGTTCTCAAGTGGGGTATAATATCACTCTAGCACAACTTCGAGGCATGTCTTGGAAGCGAGATGAAATTGCTAGACAAATGTGGAGTGATTATATTATTTCTAATTGATTTATGTTTCTTTTTGTAAATGATAATACCCGTGTGTTTTCAAGAATTATATTATGATGGACATATTTTATTGATCAGAACAACTTAATATAATTTCTAATTTATGTAATTTTATTATATACAATTAATGTGTAATTTTAAATAATATTTGATTTGCATATTTAATTTTATCTATAATGATAATTAATTCATTTAAAAATATATTATATTATATTATAATTATTACATGTAGGAGTATAATTACAAAAAAATATAAACAGGATAATAAAACCAAATATGTTTTTGTTTTTAGTTTTTATTAGAAATCTCAACCAAACAGGTTTTTGTTTTGTGTTTTTATATTACAAATCTCAACCAAACAGGTTTTCATTTCTTTTAGGAAAAAATAGAAATAAAAAACAGGAAGCAGAAACTAAAAACAATAACAGAAAAACAGAGATGTAACCAAACGGCCCCTTAACCATTTGAAGAGCAAATTAGCAAGTTGGGCAATGATAGACACCTTTGCACCAACTTGAGGGGGAGTGTAGATAATCCCGTAATAGTAGATAGTCCCTTAATTAAGGGATTATTCTTAGAGATTATCCTTAGCTGTAATATCTAGCTATATTAGAGATATTTCCAAATAAGAAGTCTTCCTAAATTAGGAGACTACCAAAACTATGTACCCTTGCTCTATATAAGAACCTATGAGTTTGCAGCATATGTAGAAAATAACTTTCAATATATATCAAAGTTGTTACAATTTACGATCAATCCACACCAAAGCACAAGAACAGCATTGTTGAGATTTAGGATACATGAATACAAATTACATATTAATCGATAAAAAACAATAGTGCAAAATAATAAGCATGCACCGCTAAAAATGTTATATCAGTTAAGAATTGAATACCTGTGGCTGCATTATTTGTGTGCTTTCTTGATATCAAATTTGGCACAATCCTACCCAATCCAGTAGAAAGTACCTATTTTACATATGCAGGAGAATTAGGTTTCAAAAACTTCTACTAAAAGCAAAATGCTTCGGATGCAAAATAACCTCAAGCTTACAAGTGAAATAAAAGAGGTTAGATCAATCAACCACAAGCTCTAATTTATTAGGATGAAGAACAGGAATTGGTATGAGACTATTCATGTGAACAATGACAACAAAGGAAAATTTGTCACATTGATTTTAGGACTAGTTTTAGGAATTAAACTTATTTAGAGTAAAGTATCCATAGAAGAGTAAGATTCAATCTTTGTAAATCCCTTTACCACTAGTATTAGAGTTCCAAGAATCTTTCTATATATGTGTAATCAAACTTTGAATGAAAGAAAAGCTAATTTTTCGACAAATTTTAGGTTATTAAGACTGATTTTTTGATTCTAGGAGTGACTCCTAGTTTCATAATCTTGGGAATGACTCTTAGAGCTATTCAATCATTTGATTTCTTCTCTAAAATTCCAGCAATCACAATCTTATTTTCCAGCATCCATAACTTGAATTTCAACAGACTATACTGAAAATTTCGAGACCTGAAATTTGTACTCCAACAATCTAACAATTCCAGAAGCCCAGATTTTTCAATTTTACTGAAACTTCACAACTACTTGATGCATCTTATATTTGTCCTACATCAGCTTTTGGAAACTGGACATATAAAAGAAATTTAAAAGACAAAAGAAAATGATACCGTCATGACAATCAAGGCAGTAAGTGCACCAGATAACACTGTTGACTTAGGGTGTCGCATTGCCATTAGAGCTGCTATTATGAATGTCTCATCTCCAATCTAGTACAAAAATAGAAAAATTATGGATGTCTCGTCTCCAGTCCAGTACAAAAAGAAAAAATCATGTCCATTGTAATGCAGGAAATAGAAATTATTTATCAACTACAGCCAAGCAAGTCTACTCACCGGTAATACCTTTGGATACTATAGCAAGTTAAATACACATGATAAGTCAAACATGAAATGTGAGAACTCTATGAACAGATGATTGGGACAAAATAGTTTTTCTTCATCCAACGATTACATAAGAAAATAACACAAGAGGGCTGATTGTCAATTACTTCAAAAGATCAGACTTCTGAAATAAACAGATCAATTTAGCATAACAGCTTAATTCACAAACCTCACTGACAATAATCATTGAAAAACTTGCAACGAGGGAATCAAGAATCCCAAGACCATGATCCAAATTAAGACGAATGCCAACAGAATTAATGTCAACATCCTCGGTACCAATCTGCATTAGCAAAAACTAGCTATCATTACAAGCGTGAATCACAAATATCACTATAGATCTAGAAAGTGGAAAAAAAACTAAATTTAAATTGAACAAAAACAAACAAAATTAGAAATCAATCCGCCCAAAACTAGATATTCGCACTAGGTTTTATGTCCTATGCTTGCCCCTAAGTAGATGAAGCATGCATTAAACAAATCGTTAATCCATAAGTGGAGTTGGCTACACATGGACCTACACTGATAGCTATAACCTAACAAATCATAAAGGATGTCAGTCCAAATAAAAATCTGGTTTCCCCCGTTTCAAAATCAGAAAATAGTTGGCTAAATTAAAGTTGACACAACGACCAAATATTCAGTACAATTACAAAACCCAAAACGAAAGAGCATGGTCACCATCCCACGACGCCCGATAACTTTAGCCGATGCATTAGGATCTTCGTTCTCATTTTTCACAACAGATTCCTATGAACACAACAAGAAGAGAAATAAGAAAATCCACAAAGACGAACAACAATTAATGATGATGGACAATTTTCAAGGTTAAACACCTGAGCAGAGACGTGAAAGAGAATCAAAAGTAGCAAGGCCACTACGGAGAGAGGCGTAGGGTTTGAGCGAAACCCCATGGTACGATCAAACTTAAGATCCTAGAGGATGGAGATAGGGATCTGATCGCCGCTTTTCCGAAACTGTATGGGTGTATAAGTTAAGCACGAAAGATCTCATAATCTAAATCTCTGTAAAAGGAAAATAGGAATCTCACAGCATATGTGTTGTCTACGAATAACGATATCCATCTTTTCCGAGCATTAGTGGAATCTCAAGGGCTATTTTCAGACGATTAAACCATAGAGGGAAAAGTGCATGTTCGCATTATATAATTAATTTTATTTTATAATACTAAATGAAATTATATAAATAATAATAAGAATTTTAAATAATTTATTAAAATGTAGTTAATAATTAAGTCTTTATAGTATTAATGTGATAAGTCCTATCAACTAGATTTATAAAATTTAATGTAATAAAAACTTATATATAAACAATTTTATCAAAATAAAAACAATAAAATTTGTTATTGACATGTCTCGCGATAGGTTTTTTTTTAATTTTGATTGTGTGATAATATGTATGTCTCGGATAGAAATTAATAGTCAACTGAAATAGCAATTTACCCCCTCATATTTAGCCTGAAATTTGAGTTTGGACTCTAATATTTTGAAGCTTTAAAAATGAATTATTATGATTAGAAAATGTTTTAAATGAGTTTTAATATTTTAAAAAACTTTCAAAACTGTTACTAATTAAACAAAATAACTTACTTTTTTTTGCTGAGCTAGATTTTTAAAAAAAAATTAGTAAAGTGGGGCTCCCATAGAGATGAAATAGTTGAGTTTACTCGAGAACGGAGAGGGAAGAAATGGTCTCAAGATGTAAGGCTCGAAAGAGGTACATGAAATACATTGTTAAAGAGAGACAACGTGTCTCTGCTTCGCATGCAGTGCACATTCGCTCACTGCTTAGCACTGACTTAGCTCTCTTTAAGTTCTCTAACACAGAAGCTACTCTGCACTTGTTGGAAAATCAGGTCAGGATTTGTACGAAACTTTTTTGCAATCTTTGATTTTTCGAAAACTAAGATTTCTTTAATTCTATAAAATGATTAACACAAATTATAATAAAATGAAAACTTAATTCGTACCTTATTCTGAAGGTTGATTTTTGTCTTATCGTATCTCTTGAATCGTTCACAAAATCAGTTCGTTTCAACCACTGTAGTCGTACAAACGTCTGATCTCTAATGGTATCTACATAATGAGTTGAGAGAACTCAGTAACTCTTACAGAGAGGATTAAGAAAGAAATACAAGCTCCATAGAGTTTAAGCCTATTTATAATAAATTATAGACATTTTGGTAATTTTCTTGAAATTAAATTATATTTCAATTAAACTTTCATTAGAATTATTTATAATTCTAATTAAATACTAATTATGTCTAAATAAAATCCAATATTTCATATTGATACTCATTTATTAAATATCTCATATTTAATCATAAAGTTTCTCACACTTAACAATCACGTCCAACTTGATTAAATCTTTGCTCTCTTCAACCTATTATATATGTGAGACCCATTAGCTTCCTAAATATGTTGACAATGATTATAAATTCTAATTCTAATTCATAATTAGAATTAGACAAAATAAAACTCTTTTTAATTTATCTTTAATTCTTCAATTAAATAATTTATAATCATAGATCAAGATTGATGTCTATCAACGCATCATAATCACTCAAATATTTAGGAATGTCAAAAAGGTTTTGACTAACCTTTCTGTGCATGATTTTTCGTGTAATTCAATACTTTAATCAGCTAGTGTTTCAATTAGATATAGATCATGGAATTAATGTCTATTCTATTTTGAGTCCAATTATATTAATTCTCCGCCATTAGCTATTGGTTCAATTAATGATATTTGTAAACTATTTAGAAAATGTCATTTCATCTTGGCCAAGATTTTCCCAAATCAATAACAATCGAGAACAACGGAACATTCTCCCTAATTACTTTAGGATGATGAATCATATCTTGATCACACAACTATCTCCATATAATTCATGATATATCTAATAATTACCAATTGAACATCTCATGATTAAATAAGTCATAAATAGTATCAAAACGTAGCAATCTCTATATAAGATAACTTTGGTGATCTCAAGTCAAAGGATGACTTATACATTCATCACAATGAGAATTCCATAGACATATAAGTAATGTTTTAAATAGATTTCTCATATCGAGTCTGTTCAATGAACTTATTATATAATAAGCACCCACATGTTTATTTAAGTATCTCTATACTTTAGCTTATGAGATCGACTGTTTTATTCATAAGGAAAAATAAAATGTATGCTAGTTTTTTTATATTCTACTAATATATAATCTTAATAGAACAATAACTAGGAATATTTAGAAATAATACATAAATGCAATATGAATTTTATAATTATAATCACATTAGTAATTTCATTTACAATGTATAATTATGCTATGAACTTTATCATATACATCTAAACATATACAAGATAAAGAATACCTTTAAATAATTTGTCACTAAGCTACAACTAAAGCGATTGACTATAGGGCATAAACCAACAATCTCCCACTTGTAGTAAGCCAATCTTTTAAGTATTTCATACCATATAACCATATGATGATTATTCTACTGTTGGAATAGTGACTTAATGAGATAATTCTACAAGATTCTCTATAGAGCACTTACTTAAATCTTACAATTCCCATCTTAATTATCATTGTAATTAAGAAATTTTGCATAAATACATTCTTGAATCATTGATGGGACATTAACTCCTTATGCATGCCCAATAGCTCTAATGTTCTACAGTACATTACTTTCTTAAACAATGCAAGGAACTATATCAAGTTCACTAAACAACTTATTGATCCTATTAATCATTTTCACTAAATGAAAAATATATTATGACTTAATTGGCAACCAATTGCTACATTGAAATATTTCCAATGTTAAATGATATTGTTCTAAGTAAATAAATCTTAATTAGGATTTAATTCTAAAGTTATATCCTTATCATTTTGAACTCAAATATCAACTCATGCTCAGAATAATGGATATCTTTAATATGTCATAAGTATCAGAATTATCTTAAATACTAAAAATATTTAGTACATTATCAATGTACTTGGAATTAGAATAAGTTAACAACGTCCAATCTATCTCTATAGATCTAATTCTTATAATTAAGTTATTATTTTTTCATATCCAACAAGAGTTGCTCTTAGACAATTATGTTTTCAAGAATTAAAAGTTAGAATTATTGTTCTCTATAAGCAATATGTCTCCACATACTCTTACTAAAGAGGATAACTATACTCCCACTAACCCTCTTATAGACATGATAAATTCACAATCATCTTAAAAACAAACTCTTTGAATTCATCATGAAAGTGAATCTTTCAATGTCTCATACACTTTCATCTATACATCAAATTTATTAATAAAAACAATAGTTCCAATTTGATGTATGGTCATGAGATTTGAACTTTTCAATTTTCATCTTAATCTCACTACTTATCTTGAGAACCATTCTCCTATAAATATGCATTGAATCAAAAATTTTGTTCAATTAGTCTGTAAGATTATATCAAAATCTTTAGATATCTCATAACCTTTTATTACCCAATTTAGTTTCAAACTTAATGGACAATATATGCTTCAACTAAGCATTACATCCTTAAATCATTAACTTTGACTCTTTCAAAGACTTAGCATTTCATATCTAATATAAAATCTTGCTAATTTGATTCAATTGGAACTATAAAAGGTAAGTCATTGTATTAGGTATAACTATAGAAGAAATATTTTTGCATCATACAATGTCTCATATTGTATTTTCTTCTTACATAAGTCCATACTCTTATGAATTTAGTTATGAAGGTATTCACTAGATAATCTTATTCTTTATAGATAACCAAAAATTTAAAAGTCACCAAATTGATCTCATCAAAATGCTTCAGCATTCTCAATGCTTAATTTCTACTTATATTTAAACATTTGAACTTTTCAAAATTTTAAATCATTATTTCATTTAATACATATGACTATATCATAAAAAGTCATTAGTAATATAATGAAATATAATATTATCCTTTTATGAGGTGTTATTTCATCCAATACATCACATGTATAAGATTTAACAATTCAATACCATCATGATTCTTTCACCAAAGGTTGATTTGGTTATTCTTCAACTATATAAGTTTCACAAGCTCCATACGATTCATAATCAAAAGGATACATACATCCTAGTATGTAACTTTACGATTCTTCGTTATGTTAAGTTGACCAATATGGCATAAAAGGATAATCTTGGTTATTCAAATTTTAATTCTAGCCACTTATGTTAAGCATAAGTCTCCTTTGATCCAACACTTACAAACTCTTTGTATAAAATTGGATCAACTACTTTTACTTAATAATCTATTTCTAACAATGCATTGAACATTACAGTAATGCTGGGAAATCTAAATTTAATATGATATACTCAGAAGCATGAATTAGAAATACACATGATCTCTATCATATCTTGCATAGGCAAAAAAAGTCATACAATCATTTTTCTTCTTATGACAACTATTATCATACTATAACAAACCCTTTAATTGTAGTCACAAGTATGCTTTTATTAGGCTAAATTAAGTGGAACAATTCCAACAAGGTACTGTACCTTCCAGCTTTACTCTATGCAACCCCTTGTATTTTGCTATCATGGTGTTAACATACATCTTACATGTTGTCATCAAAGTTTATGAAACATTAGTCAACTCAAAATGTCAACACATTTTGTCATCTATAAAGATTTTGACATATCTTTAAAATTTTGTAGCTAAATCCTCAATAGGGATTATAGCAAAATTACTTAATGGGCACACAATTTTCTATTTAACTTTGAGAACTCTTCTTAAACATAACCTATATCTAAGAAATTTGTTTCACTAACTTAGTATGAACTATACTTAATAAGGTAAATTCCACTAAGAACAAAATATAATTGTAAGAGAAACAAGTAATCAATTATATGTTATGACTACTAAATAAGATTAAGACTTTAATCATGCATTTGGTTACTCCCACTATTTTATTCGAAATAATAATCCTTATTACTATTCAGACAAATTACTCTAATCTTTCTAGTGGGCTAGGATCTCATTCAAATATAGTTGATATTGAGTTTGATCAACAAACCAATTAGACCTAAATTAGGCAGAAAATAAGTTTACAATCACATCTCATTTGACTCTTAGATTCGTTAGGTGACAACTCTTTTCAAAACATATCGTATATGTTATTCCTAACCCTACCTCTAAATTCATGTGATCATGAGTTTGCTCATCCAAATCACATAAATTTAGTTAAATAGAACCTACTATTTGTTAAGTTAAAATAACTTATTGTTAAGTCAAAATGACTTCACATCTAAATAATTTTGATGAAAATCAAATAATAATAATATTAGAAAGTGATGAAGCTGAAGCAAAAATAAGACGGAAGCTGAAGCGAAAGTAAGACGGAAGCTGAAGCAAACTAAGACGGAAGCGGAAGCAAACTAAGACGGAAGCTAAAGCAAACTAAGACGGAAGCTGAAGCAAACTAAGACGGAAGCAAAAGTAAGATGAAAGAAACTAAGACAGAAGCGAAAGCAAATTAAGATGGAAGCAGAAGCAAACTAAGACAAAAGCAAAAGTAAGATGAAAGAAACTAAGACAGAAACGGAAGCAAACTAAGACGAAAGCGGAAGTAAACTAAGGCGAAAGATGAAGCTAACTAAGACAGAAGCAAAAGTAAGATGAAAGCGGAAGCAAACTAAGACGGAAGCTGAAGCAAACTAAGACGGAAGCAAAACTAAGACGGAAGCAATATAAGATGAAGACTCAATACTACGTCAGATAGTTAATCAGTTTGAGTTAATTACAGAACTCAACTGAATAACTGTTTCTTCAAAGATTAAGAAACAAGAAGAAAGAAGCAGTTATCAAGAAGCAGTTGAAGATGAAGGCTATAAATATGAGTCGGAGTCGAAGACTAAAAAAGTTTTTTTAGAGAAACAAAAAAATTAGTGAATTCAATTAGTGCTTTGAGATACAGATCTTAAGTTTTTAAACACTGTATTTGTGTGATACATGAGAGCTATCATTTCTGTAACAAAGCTCGCAACATCTTTTTGTAAGAAAGAAGAAAAGTTGAGAGCCTAAAGAGGCTAAGTGAGAAAAAGAATACTTGGTGTAAAAGACCTGAAGAGGCTTTGTGAAAAGAATATTTGTATAGTTTGAAAAGAATAGTGAAATCTCAGAAAGGATTCTAAGGACTGAACGTAATCCACGGTTTGGAATGAATCAGGATAAAATCATCGTGTCAACTTCTGAACTCTTTATTTTTAATTTATATTGTTTTGTACAAGTATATATAAATTAATTGCAACATATCGTGATTCTTACTCAATAAATTTTTGAGAAAGCAAGTTTTCAAAGAATCTTAAAAAAGGGGATTGTATTCACGAAAAAGGATGCACAATTCAACCCCCCTTCTTGTGCATTTTGTACATTGAATATAAAGTCTATACTAACGCGTGATTTACTTCAATTGGTATCAGAGCTCAGTGTTTAAGAACCACCGTTACAAAGTGTGGATAAAGATCCATGGCAGAATCACAGGTTTATATAGTTAAAGGCGCCTCCGTCACTAGACCTCCTGCGTTCAATGGTGAAGACTACTACTATTGAAAAGATAGGATGCGACCCTTCATTGAATCTACACATATTGATCTTTGGGAGATTATAAAGAATGGACCGTATACACCGATGGATGATGAAGGGAATGCCACTTCACATACCAGATGGTCAGTTGATCAAAAAGCAAGATTCCAGCTAAATTCAAAGGCCAATTTCTTTCTAAGTTGTGCCCAAAGCAGAAGTGAATATGATAAAGTTCATGGATGCGACACTGCGAAGGAGATGTGGGATACTCTATCCATCCCACTTGAAGGCACCGACCAAGTGAAGGAATCCAAGATAAGCATTCTTGTACACCAGTATGAGTTGTTCAAGATGAAGGAAGATGAGTCTATCGATCAGATGTTTGGACGATTTCAAACTATCGTCAATGGACTCAAAGATCTTAGAAGAATCTATAATAATTAAGATCATGTTTGAAAGATTCTTAGAAGCCTACCAAAAAGATGGAGACCTAAAGACACCGCGGTACAAGAAACTAAGGACTTGAGCGTATTAAAGCTTGATGAATTGCTTGGATCCTTGAAGATACATGAAGTGGAGCTCAATGCAGAA
>JANVCQ010125097.1:0-25485 GCA_025531925.1 Erythroxylum plowmanianum
TAGTGTCAGTATTAGTGTCACAAAAGTTTTGTATAACTGTGACCATTGTTTAAATTAGTCACAATTTTAGTAGTGACTGAGGTATTTATGACGAGAGGTGATGATTTCAAATATTGGTCACTATTACTAATAGTGACAAATATTACTACTTTTAGTTACAACTTTCACCTTCACTTAAAACACAATTTCTTGTAATGCCTCTTCCTTTCTAGTTTCTTTGAACCCATGTTTGTATTAGAGGAAAAGGTGGGCGTTTATCCGTGAAGAAACCTATAATCGTAGCTTCCCAAGATTTTGCACCCTCTTGCAAGATGTCAAGACTTGGGGCCACCATCACCTTTCTGTCTATTTCAACAGGGGGGTGTAAAAAATAGATATATGAAATAGGGAAAAGTGAAAATTTACTACTTTGCCTTTAGGAAGAACATGACCCTCGAGTCTTCCAGAATTCTAGTCATGGAAGAGTTAATATTTTTGTGTCTCAATGTGCTAATCATTCAAGTCCGTGGATGAGTTGTAGTCTTAAGAACTCCCATTACAGTGGCCTAAAACAACTTCCATATGTAGATTAAGGTCAAATAAATGTTTGGTCGAGTTGTATTCTTATTCTTATAATACTAATAGCTCCCTAAAGTGTGCTCTTTTGGGCTTTCTCCTTTAATATATCTTACAACCTTCATCAAATTACAAACAGGAGCTTTCTTTAGAAAAATTAATAAATCATAAGCTTTTGAAATTTATCACCATGTACATGGAAGCAGTCTCTATGAACTGTCTATGGCTTACTTCCTAGTAAACAAGTTATAGACAAACTAACTTGCATATAACTGTCATTCACATATACGTATATAACTACTTAATTTCCTTCTATTTTATATAGCTTTTTTACTTGCATTTTATAGGTTGTGCGATTTTATATGGATGAAACTAACCTTTAAAAAAATCAATTACAATGGAAAGCTCTTCTCAAACAAATGATGATCTTGTAATAAGTGAAAAAATAAAAAACCAAAGAAAATGATAGCTATTCAAAATTAGGAAGTGATATTTGACATCATTTTTTAAAGAAAAAATTATGAGGGAATTGTTGGTCAACTTTTTCTGATGCCTAATATAAGCATTTACTTATGAGGGCAATTAGTGTGTATGAATATTCACATTCAATTTTTTATCATACTAATTTAAAAGATATTTGTTATATTACTCTAACTAACTTTTAAGACCTCTACTTAAAACACCAGTAAGAAGAATATCTTTAAAATTTATGAAGGATAAAAGGGTACAACATTTAAGATGATGTTGATTAATAATAATTAGACTTATGCAATCTCGTCATTTATATTTTGATAAATTATTATACTCATTTTCTTATATTTGATCTTTTAATTTTCTTCTAATGGTACTTTCATTTATATTCCAACGCCTCATATAAGAGATAGGCTAATAAGTGTGTTGCTTGATTGTTTAATGGATTAAAACATTGATATGAACTTATCTACAATAACTTTGGATAACTGTAACACAAATGACGCTAATTGCAAGTTTAAATCTTTTTGATTGATGAAAGGATCTTCCATATAAATTTTAAGCTTATATGATGAAGCACATATGATGAATTTAATTGTGAAGGATGGGATGGAGATTATCAAAAAAGAGAGAGTAGCAATTCAAGATGGTAAAATATATTGGAGTGCAACACCTAAATAGGTTGAGAAATTTAAGAAAATAGTAAGACGATTATGCATGCCTTACACTAGGGAGTTATGTTAGATTCTCCAACAAAGTAGACTCCTACATTCAAGTTCCCTAAAGTTGTCATTAAGCACATGGATGTGTTTACACATTGATATAATGAGAGCTAGAAAAAGAAATTTGTTAGAAATTTAAGATGTTTAACATTGTCACCAAGTTAGTTTTTTTTTTACAAAAAGCATCCAATTCATCATATTCATTTTTCTAATATATGAGAGATCAAATTATCATTATTTGAGTGTCATTATTTTTAATGAGGTGATTCTAATAATGAAAAATAGGATGGTGAGATTTTTTAATAGTTATTAGACTGTGATTGGAAATATTATAATAGTTTATATTAATTTAATTCAAGGTACAAGTTTATTATAGTTGAATACTATTTTGGAAGTTATATGTTGATCGAGTTTCAACATAAATTCATATCATTAAAATTTATATAGTATGATTTGCTTTTTGATTACCAATTAAGAATAAGTAATGAGTTCATTCATACCAGTTAAATTTCGTGTTTAATTTCTATTGATACATCTTTATCAAGCAAGAAAGTTTTCAGTTTGAATCTTGATTTCAAAGAATTTATAAGGGGAAATGGGTTAGGATTTCATATAATTAAACATAGTTGGATAATTACTTAGAAGTTAATGTTTGCCAACAAATGATGAGAATTTTGATATATTATTATGGTGGAAATTGAACAGAGGTCAATACCTAATTATGAATGTAATTACACGAGATTTGTTAGCTATCTTAATGTATATAATTGCTTATAAGGTTGCTTTTAGTATTAGTAGTTAGATAGTGAGTCCTCATCATAATATGCTTTTGTCAACAGTTTTAAAGGTCTTGATGTATAACAGAAGCTGGTTATGGAATGATAACATTCAAGATAAAATTTATACTCTATGGTACGTTAGTACCTTAGTTTATAGCTTTAATAATTATTTATAATATAATCTTATATTTTCTCTTTATTATTGTGATAGGCATAAAGGATATGGGTATAAATAAGGGTATAAATAAGTTATGGATCTTTTTTGGAAGTATATTTGAAGAAGCGTTCAATAATGAAAGTATTTCTATTTATTACTATTCATGTATTCATTTTAATAAAATTGTTACACAATTAGGTATGATTCTTGTAATTATTTCTTTTTGAATGTAGAGAAAGTGGAAGAAAATTGAGAATTTTAACTCCAAAGAAGATTAATGGGAATTGTAAATGATTATGAAAATAATCAATTATTGCTTTCATATTTACTTTATTAATTTTGTTATTATTGCCTATTGTGCCATATTAGGCATATAAATACATGAAATGCTTTTTATCAATTTATCCCTTAAAACCTTTTTCATTTCATTTTTTCATATCTAAATTTTTTAAGAGAATTGGTTGAAGCATTATATGAGATAGAAGATCAAAAGAAGTGACATTTGAATATAGTGCTTATTTGAAGAGTTGAATATACTTTGCAGTTTAGCCATAGTTAATTTGCTCCATTATTGATTTGTTTTAGGTTTTTCTTACTCTAATAACCCTTTTAATTAGATTATTCCTTACCTATTACTTTTTATAACCATAAAAGATTAACAACTTTTTCAATTTTATTCTTTCTTAATTAGTTCTATTTGAATAATTGATAGGTGCTAATTAGACTATGTTCTTAGCATGATTTTGAGATCATTACACTTGATCTTTGATAGTTTTGTGACATTTGACAGTCAGTGTGGCTTATATTATATTTTCAAGTTATATTTTAGTCTCTTAATAAATAAGGAATGAATCTAAGTAGACTTTAGTCAAGTTAAAGTGATTTTGACATGATTTTAGAGGAAGGACTTAACAAAACAAGTCAAATATAGAATGAAGTTTTACCCCTTAGACTACTAGTTCATTCTATTTCTTTAATAATTTGTCATATGAACACATATGACCTAAACATAGACGTCATTTTATGTTTTTAGATTTGTTGTTTCAAGATAAAATCTTAGATGTATGATTTAAGGTTTAATTTTCAAGTAACTAGGCTAACATGAGTACAAAATGTATGTGTCTTTATCTCATTTTGATGGCAACTTTTACAAAATTTCTAAGGTTTTATTTTGAAGATGATAGAGAGGGGCAAGAGACAAGGGAACAACTATAAGCAGTTAAACTAAAGCATTGTGGGATAAGAAATGAGCAACTTTAGAGATAATGAGGGGGATTTCCTAAAGATAAAATTAAAGAACTTTAAGAATTCAGGGATTCCTAAGAATGACTTCTTCTATCTTATTTTCTTTCTTGATTTTTATTAGATTTCTTAACCTCAGGATGAATCAAAAAGGGATAACTTTAGATGGGATGAAACTTACAATAATTTTTTTAATGTTCATTCTTTACTTTGAATTAAAATATCCTTCATTTTGATTCAATTTCATATTTCACATATAGGGATTCAAGCATCATATGTATGAATACATCATGGAATTAATAATAAGAGTTGCATAGAATCCTAAAGATAAAATCATATAAATCTTTTAGGTTATAGTCAAATCTATCATAGGAGTTCATAGAATAAGTTAATATATCACTAGGGGATTTGATTAGAAATAGATTATAATCAAGCAATTTAAAGTTAAGGGCTACATTTTGTAAGAAAGAATATACTTATAACTTTGTGATTCTCATGGGTCCAACAAAGTAAAGTTAATCAATAAATCAAAATAAATTTAGGAATAAAAAGTTTCCAAAGAGATTCTTCATCTAGATTTTAGTTGTCAATTAATTGCTTCATTCTTGTTTACTGCTTTGGTTTGTTATCTTAGATTAGTAACTATTTTTAATATTTATTTAAATTCAATTACATATTTTGTTAGATTAGATAATAGAAAAATGGTTAGTGGTGGTACATTCCATCCCCATAGGGTCGACACTCTTATTCAATAGACTATATTAAAAGAATAATAGGTACACTTGACTAATGATCTTTAGTTTTATCTTGTTTTGGATAAATCACATCACAACGATAATGTATCTCATGTTTGAAATTAAATTTCAATCATGTGCATGGTGCTTGTCATAGTGGTGGAATCACCTCTATGGTAGCTTCTTCCTGGTCCACATTTCTATGAATCAAAGTTTAGTTATGCATGAATCAAAGTTTAGTTATGCATTGACTCTTTTCTTCTTTTCAGGTTTCACATAACATAGGAATGAACTAGAGTTTATTTTCCCAAAATTGTTTTAAATTTTTTACAAAAATATAATTTTTTAGGAATTAATAAATTTGTTGGAAATAATATGGACAAAGGCATTTCTTGCAAAAGCTAAAGTATAAGAACCATATTATTTTTTTGTGTTGTATTCAGGCTAAAAAGCCCAAACCTGATTTTTTGGGATTTTTAACTAACTCAAACCTCGATCATGCTTTAGGTTTTTTGACCTAGCTTAAAACCTTATTAGGTTAAGTCTTAGGCCAACTTTTAAAATCCTAATTTGGATTAAAATCCTAATTTGGATTAGGCCTATGACTTCATTTCAAGCTTAGGCCTATTATTTTATTTTGAGCTTGGTCCCTTGTCTTGTTTAACCTATTGTCACTTATATGTTGTGCTTCTTGTCAACAATGTTATTGAGAAAATAAATAGCAGGCTATATTTACAACAAATTAAAATTCCGTGCATATGATTTGTATAATTTATAATTATAATTAGTATTATAAAATAAAATTTAAAATTTAAAATATAATGGACCCTATTTATGCAGCCTTCATAAGTTTTTTAAATTAGTAAGCCTTTACTTATTGAATTAATCGTTTTTGTCAAAATAGGTAAAATACCTTTTAAAAGTAAACGAATTAAGAACTAGTCACTTTTTTTATGATGAGTTCAACTTACATATAGTTTTCTAAGACATTTGTAGTACTTTTTTGTAAACTCTCATTTGTATTATCTAATACCAAAAGTCTCTCTTTAAATGTTTCTTTGAGAAAATAAAATTAATTAAACATAAAATAAGATCTCTAATGGAGTTACTTGGAGAAAAGTCTCTAAGTGGAGCTACCGGTAGAACTAGAATCAAAATGCGAAGCTAACCCAAGTATTGTAGAACAAGATACAAAAATTAAAGATAGCAAATTGAGGAATATTTCATTTTCAAAACAAAGGAGGAGAAGATCTACAATTAAATAATTTATTGTAAAAAATAATATTTGGATTTTTATATGGAAGTTCTTTTAATCCTTAACTTTTCTTAGTTGATCAATGCATATAAATTCCCAAATTGGTAGCTAATGACATGCTATAACTTGTTTGAACATTATGCATAAATAATTGTTCCCTTATGAATTTCTTTAGTTCAAGAAGCGTATGCCGCTTTTATGAAACCTTATTTTGGGAAATTATTTGGTTTCTTAATCTATATAGCATATACTATATTTCCAAATGCAACTTTGAAGATAAGGTTGTTTCATTTTCATATACTTCATCTTGTGTGTATCTAACTGATTACCCTAGGCGAATCACCTAGTGGAGGAGCGAGATTACGAAGCTTATATATGTCTTTTCATAAATACTACGAGAAGTTACGTTGAAAGAAAAGATGGTTAATTAACTTAGGCTTTTGCTCATATAAGGCACAACAATTAATTATCTTACAAAGTCATAAAAACTTACGTGAAAGATGATTTATCTAGATTTAAGGTCAAATAGACCTAGGAAAAAGAGTTGTGGGTTTAGAATGAGAGCTAAAATCTCCTTAAAGCAATGATATCTTTAATACTTAGTCATTTGATGATTCGGGTTACAAGGGTAGGATTTCATAAATGATCCATTTTTATGAGGAATTATTTAATAATTCATAATTTGATGTATTAGTTATCATATTAAGTGATAAATAGTTAAAATTATTATAAAATAACTAAGTTTTATAAGTAAATTTAATATTATTCAAACTATTACATGCTAAACAAATATACTATAATTAAAATCTAAAATATTATTATTTAAATCATTAAAATATATAAAGAAATTCCATTTTATTATCTTAGCATTGTATTAATTTTAAGGTGCTCAATCAATTATAACAAACAAGTTAGGTTTCTCATAAAGCCTTTCATGTTGTTTAATACTGAAGAGGCAATATCTTCTTTGAATTTAAATAAAGCTCCTATATAAGATGACTTCGATACTTTTTTTCTTCTCGAAATTATGGAACCTAATCAAAGATTAAGTTTCCAAAGCCTTCTCGAAATTCTTCTCTAATAGGAAGATCCCAACTCGTTTTCCTTGAACTAATTCAAACCAATATGATTTTGCAACACCATATATAATATTATCTATAAAGTGATAGCTTTTAAGTTGAAAGTGGTGTTGAGCTCCATTGTTAACCCATGATAAGTTCTAACTAGTTATGTTTTTAATATGATTTTGAGAGCATTTTATTTGTGTTTGGATGATTTGAATAGGATTTGATATTCAATATAACTTATATTTTATTTTAAGGTCTTATTTTTACCCTTAATGAAGAAGGAATGATTTCAAGCAAGTTGGAGTCAATTACGAGAAGTTTTAACATTATTTTGGAGGAACACAAGTTTAATTTTGAGAACTAATAAGACACCATATTGAAGTCATAGTTAAGGCCAAGGAACATAAAACCAACACAAGACTTTATTTTGGACTCATATTAGTGGTAATTTTTTTGTAAATTCTATTTTTTGTTAAAGGGGGGAATATAAAACTAAGATAAGTCCATATTTGACATACTTTTGTCATTTTATTTAGATTTTTTAGTGTTTTCTAATATAGAAGAGAAAATTTTGGTTAGAATATGGCTAAGAAATTATAAAGAGATGAAAACACATTATTAGAGAGAATGATTACGATATTCCAAAACACAATAAAAAAGCATTTTTTGGGCCATATAAGAGATTGAAAATAGAAAAGAGTAATCTATAAGTCAATTATAATAAAGAAAGATCAAGGAAAAATCAATCTTGTGATAAGAACAAGGATTTCAACAAGATTCATTGAGAATTCAAGATTTAAGACTCATGATGATGACTTCTTTATCTTATGTTCTTTCTTTATTTATTATTGTTATTTCTTATTCAGTTATATACTAATTGGGATATAGATTTAGGTGGATGGATCCTAGGATGTAATATATTGAATTGATATTTTGAATTAATGAAATATCTACTTTTCTTTAGATTTATCCATGTTTTTATAATTGATTAAATTGAAGGAACGGAAGTTGAAGGTTTAACTATTTAACTCATACATTGATTTTGAAAGATGATGTGTATGGCTAGATCACAACATGGAATATAAGGGTTAAAGTGAGTTACTTGAGGGAGAACCATGTAATCTTCCTAGGTTAGTGTAAAACATATAATGAAAGTTCACAATTTGGTTGAATGTATTCTTAGGTCATATTGATTAGAAAAAAGATGTCAATTAATTTGATATAAGGATATGGGCTATGTTACTTGATAGAGATCATAATTGTAATTTAAGAATTCTTATCAGTACATGAAATTAGAATTATTCATTAAATTAGAGTGAAGTCAAAACATAATGAAAGCATAGGGGATTTTACCTAAATCCAATTTATTTATAGATTGTTTTCTTCTTGATTGTTACATTATTTTCATATTCTGAATTGTTTATTTATTTTTCCTTTCACTAAGTTGCATTTGATAGTCTATATAATTAACTTTATGAGTAATTAGTAACTAATAACTGGTCCTTGTATGATTAATCCATACTTACCAATGTTAACTATAATTTCATTGTGTGCTTACAGTATAAAACACACTACGAAGCTTCATCCTTTAATGTTAAAGAAAGACTCTTATTTTAAATTCCCTATCAACTTTGAACAAAAAGATCAAACAAAAGTTATATTGATAGTAATGTACTAAAGTTGTTGCTTTATCTTCTGTATTTGCCACATGTCATTGTCAAATAATGCTTAAATCCTCAATCTTAAGAAGGAAAAACTAATCTTTTATTCATTCATTAAAAGAAGAGGAAAAAAAGAAAAAAAAGCTGAGGAAGTTTATTAAAAAAAGGAAAAAAGGTTAGGAAAATTCCTCACCTTTTTTTCTTTTTTCTTTGTCTTTTAATGAATGAATAAAAGAGGGAAAGCCAATAAATAATGGATTAAAAATTCCTAACTAAGGCTCAGTAGGATAAAACAAATACAAAAAATGGTTGTTTGGGGAAAAATCAAAGTACAAAATGAAGCTCACTAGGTCTAAAAATTGATAAGCTATAATGTATAAGAATATGAACAAAATCAAAATAGGTTGTAAATTGGTGAACATAGGCTCCCTAGTAGAAATTTCATGAAAAAAGAGAGAGTTTATTAGGTTAACAGTCCACATATACCAACTTAGGGAGAAAAAAAAAGCATTGAACAAAAAATTAAAAGCTTATTAGGATGAAAATTGACAAATAACAACTCAAGTAAAAGTTGGAGAATTTAAAAAAAAGTTGAAAACCAACAAATGGGGACATATGCAAATCAAAAAGAATAATCAAATACAATATAGCAAATGAAGACAATTGGTAAATGCTTAATTGTTTATATTTAGTGTTTTTATGTGTTTTTAACTATTTTGGTACTTAATTTATTCATATTTCATTTTCAGGTCGTAATTCACTTATTTAGAGTAAAAGGAATGAATCTGAGCAAGTTTGGGCTGATTTGGAACTATTTTAATCAAGTTATGAAGTTGTAGGAAAAGTACATGGCTATGTACTTACCCGTGTTCTTTATTATTTCTTAATTTCTAGCTTACAAGAGTTTAATTCATGTTGATTGATTTTGTATAGTGCACACTCATGTTTAAAAGGTGAACGCTCGTGTCATATATTGATAAGCCCATGTTCATATTTTGGACATGTATTTATGCTTGCCTATATACAATCCAGAAACCTAATTTTTTATTTATAAAAAGAAAAATTAAAGGAAAAATTAAAAAAAAAGCTCGAAAGGCACAATTGAAAAACTTAGAAGACAAAAAGAATGAAGAATAATCAATAATATATATTTGGTATGGATTTCCATCAATCTAAAGTAAATTTTGTGAAGGGTTCCATCAATCTAAAGTAAATTTCCATGTTTTAATGAACTTTAAGTGAAATTAATGTGTGAAGTCTTACTTATAAGGGAAATTCTAGAGAGATTCATTATTTGAGTACCACTATCATTTTTATTATTTCTTGGTTTAATCTTCTTTCTAATTAGTAAATTGTGTTGATTTATTTTAGTTCACTGCTTTAAATTTGAATTTAATCATTCACCGTCACCATAATTTGTTTAGAAAGATGTTAGTACTAGTAATTCTAGTCATTCATGCTAGTTATAGCTGCACTATGTACTTGTAGCAAAACTACAATCAATAACCTCTTTCGTATAAGGGGAAAATTAATTTTAAAAAGGCCCAAGGTATTAATAATTTTTTGATTCATAGAGGTTTGTGGTTAATTTTCATAGTTCAATTTAAAGGTTGATCAAGATAGCCTTTTCAAAGATTGACTAGCTTGATGAAACAAACATTGTCACACCTTATAAACATAATCAATTGCACCATTATCCTTTTTTTAAAATTTATTTACGAGGAATATCATTTCACTTATCAAACATAAAATTCAATCTCAAAATTCTTCTTTATTTTAAGTATTCTGACAATCAATTATCATCTTCAATATTTTGAATTGTACAAGTTATTAGCATTAGTGTTTATGTAAGAGTTAGTCAAGTTAATTTCCATTGATAGATGGTAACGTACGTATAGTAAATATGGGTATTGGACAAACATAAAAGCCATTATTGGACACGACAATTATAGAGGAAGTCAAAAGAGCCGTTTGATACATTATCATTTAGTATTGACAAATAAGCTTAGATTTTATCTAAAGTTAATCGATTTGGCTTGAGTTAATCATACTTAAGGCTGAGTTCAAACTTCTTTAAATTATTTGAGTTTCAATTTCGATCTCTACCTCAAAACTCAACTAACTATATATATATACATGTCGTCTAAACCACCATAGACAAAGCAGATCTTCTATTTCCGAAGATTTGTTCCCTCTATTCCCTTTTGTTCTCAACCATTTAATTTATTAAATTGAATGGTTGAGATCAAAGGGGAACCGGCGAGAATTGGATAGGGTGAACAGAAGTTCTACCCCACTATAAACCTGCAGTCTCCTCTCCTCTTCTCTGTAACTTCTTTTAGCAATTGTAACTCTTGTCTTCTTCTTTGATATTTGTCATTGCCCCTAGCTCTTTTCTTTTTTGATTTATCACTATTATACTCTAGCTCCTCTCCCTCATATGCTTTTCTTTTCTCTCTTCTTTATGTAATATGTAACAATACCTTAGTTATGTATCCCGGATCGGATGTGAAAGGGCAAGAAATGAAGAAATGTGAAAATACCTGATTTCAATCTCCATAACTTCAAACGAGCTTTCTAAAGCTGAAACAAGCGTGAATCTACTGCTGCCTTCATGGGAACTGCTCTCGAGGACGTGGGTAAAGTCTTTCCACAATTTTCTCAAAACATAAGCTCTCTTAATGGATTAGAGAATCCTTATGCTTACGATTGATATGAGCAACTACAGGAGACCTTAACCTTTATATATAGCTTCCATGTCGGGCTTCCCTATCACAGGTTCGATATGGGTCCGGTCTATATTAATTGGAATCCATTTTTCACACGAACCTTAACCTATAGATTTAGATCATTTATTAGGCCACTTTATTGTCTTTATCTAGATCAAATTACATAATTGATAAGCTATTAAAAACTAAAAAATGCAATTAATAATTGTCTAACTTTATAAGATAGGACAAAATTGTCCAACATTCTCCCCCTTAGACAAACATTAATTACAGTTTTGACTCTAGTTTAAATACAATTTAAAAACTTGATTAAATCACACTGTTAAATTAGACGACTGAGTTTAAAATAAAACATTTGATCCAAAGATAACGAAAGTCCATCATTCCATCCTATAAGGCTTTCGATACTAAAAAGTATCAAATGCTTATGTCATGTGCGATATAAATCCAATACAATCACGTATACCTAATACGTCACTAACATGAATGGGCAAAAGGAGTGTGGCAAACTAAGATGATACCTTTATGATCTAAATTATATCATCTTCATTTGTAGGTCTCGATTTCTCCAACTTTATGCTAAACCATATATGTTAAACTACATTAGAGAAATCCTATTTTCTCTCACCAAATGCTAAACAACATTAGAGAAAATTTGTTTCCTCTCACCAGATATTAAATTGCATTAGAGAAAACCTTTACATTCATCAACTAAATGCTAAATTGTATTAGAGAACCTTTATGGGATTGAAAACTTATATCCCCCTATGTTATGTCAAACTTCATGGATATCCGTATAAAGTTGTATGCGTCTAAATGACACAGGCATAAGGTCAATATGTATATATGCCCAATGACCTTGAAATGCTTAATATTGACACAAATCTTAAGACTTTTATATGTATTATGATAATTTATGATAACACATATTACCAAGGATAAACGATGATCATCTTTATCAATGAACCATCATACTATCATAATACATCAAAATGTATAAGTGTACATGGAGCAAACATAATGATCACTTAACTACCTGTGTCTAAGGATGTCAAAACACTCACATTGTGTCACTAACATAAATGGGAGAAGTCCTTTAGTTAAAAGATCAACTAACATTTCCTCAGTTCTTAGATGCTTCAAACCTTAATGCCACCTTTTTCCATCAAAACCTTTATGACCAAATAATTGACTTTAAATGCTAAGACCCTGTGATATTTTTTGTTGTTATTAAACAACATATCAAGAAGATTACCACATTGCAATTGAATGGGTCTAGCCACTTAATTAACCATAGACAACTCATAAATCAAGTTTATGAGTTTAACAGTCTATGAAGTAGCCCTATAGCATGCACTCTACATGTATGATCGAGAAAGTCACCTGTGTTTACTTGACACTCTTCCACGACATTGTACCATCTACAAACTTAAAACATGAAACCTTAAGTGAACTTTCAATCATTTATACATATAGCTAAATTTGAATCTGAATTCCCTACAAGGTCTAGTTTGTTGACTGTGCTATATGTCAGCATATAATTTTTAGTTCCTTTAAGCATCTCAATACTTGCTAGACTGTATTCCAATGGTCTACACCTGAAGTAACTAGATATTGACCAAACAGTCAAATAGTAAATGCAATGTCCAGCCTAGTACACAGCTAAGCATACATCAAGCTATCAATTGTAATAGTATATGAAACATTCCTCATAACCTCTCTCTTTACTTTATTATTTGGATACTGTGCCAAAGATTATTTCTCACTATGAGAGATAAGTGCTATAATAGGTTTACTATTAATCGTATTAAACCTTTGTAACACATACTCAATGTATACACTCTATGAGAGGCCTGATGAGTGTTGAGATCTATCCCAGTGGATTTGAATACTTAGGATAAAAGATGCTTCATTCACATCAAAGTTTTTTATTAGAAATCACTTAATCTTATACAACATGGTCAAGTAATTGACATGAGCAATATATCATCCACATGTAGTAATATGAAGATAATTTTGCTCCCCCCGACCTTATAGTACAAGCATCTTTTAACTTTATTTTCCATGAGGCTGAAAGAGGTCATAACCTCATCAACTTTAAGGTATCACTTTTGGAATGTTTAGTGTAAATCTTATATTGATCTGCATAACATGCAAATCATGTTTGTTCCATTTGGATTCTAAAATCCTTTAAGTTGTACCATATAGTCCTCTACATAAAGGTCTTTACATAGGAAAGCAGTTTTGATAGCCATCTGATATAACTTTATATCATCATGAGCTAAATTTACCTTAATCACTCAAAATATATCCTACGAGGATATGAGAGAAAAGGTAACATAAAGTCAACCTTTCTCCCTGAGTGAACCATTAGGCAACTGAGTAAGCCTATAAATCGCTGAACTTTATCCCGAGATCCTTTAGGTCTTGAACTTCATTTATAACTAACAAGTTTATAGTTCCACTACAAATCAATTGGCTCCCAAACCTTACTATGCTTCATGGATTTCATCTTGTCATTCATTGTATCCTACCACTCATCCATATTGGGTCTAGGAACAACTTCTATAAAAGTAACTAGATTCGAAACATGTCTAATATCATAGTCATGTACACCTGATAGACTATTTAATCAGATGAGATAGTAGGTCATCTCACTCTGGTGAATTTACCTAACTACATTAGATCTTGTACCCCCATAAATCACTATGTGTATAGGTATGGAATCCTTCTCCTATAAAGGCATGGTACAGAGACCTAAATTTGCTGGATCTAACTGTATGAGTAGCGGGTACATGATAACTGTAGTATCCGCCCTACTATCGTCCAAAGGGTCAAATGGCCTACCATCATCATAGACATCATCTTCCAGAAACTTAGTTATTTGTGATTCCACTATTCTAGTCCCACCTTCTATACAATAAAAGTTGTAGCCTTAAAATAGTCAAGATATCTTACTAAATAGCAATGAGTGGAACCAGCATGCAATCTTTATTTATAAGGATTATACTACCTCAGTAGGGTAGCCCTATACATGAATATGTGCAAGGCCAAGTTTTCAAACTTCTAGATAATCAGGTAGAATAGCCCTGTTTTGCATCGACTTCTTCAAGTCATTTATGGTACAGTTATGCCTTTCGGTAATACACCATTTTGCTCAGAACTATTCAGCATAGTGAATTAAGTTACTATTCTAGATGATTCTAAATATTTAGAAAAAAAGGACCTTTTAAAGTCTTAAAACATCATATTTTCCATGATATTCTCCTCCACGGTCAAATCTAACTATCTTGATGAATTTTCCCTATTGGTTCTTAACCTTTAGTCCTTAAGCAAGAATACATAACTGTAATGGGAATAATCATCAATAAATGTCATAATACATTTAGAATTGCACAATGCAACTATATAAGGTCTACAGATATCTTTATATATCACACTCAATAAGTCAAAAGCATGAGTTGACCTTAATATCTTTATTAGTCAACTTACCCTGGCAATAGTCAACATTTGTTCCCAGGTCATCATAATCTAGAATTGAGAAATACTTTCCTTGATTAATTTTTCAACCCTAGCTCTGGAAATGTGGCTCAAGCTTTTATGCCATACCATATATGACTTCTCATTTATCAGGGTTCTTTATTTCATAACTTGTTTGGCAAGATATGAAGAAGCATATATCTAATTTTGGGTAAGACACATTCTATACAAACCATATGACAAGAAAGTTGAACCATTATGTTTTGTATTAAACAACAATTGTACAACAGAAGCATTAAATACAAAAAAATTAACTCTCTTTGTCCAAAATTGATTAAAAGATCACATATAAAATGTGTCATGTAAAACCTAAATGAACCTTTCTACAAGGTTCAGTATATACATTCCCTATAGATATTACTTCTACTTCTTCATTGCTATGAACCATCAGTTTCTCTTTGCCTTTATTTAGATTTATCCTAGATGTGAACCCCTGTATCATGGAAGCACCTTGATCAGATGCTTCACTATGTAGCCACCAAATACTTAATGTGATTATCACTAATTAGATTCATAAATTAATAACCAAGGAGTTACCTGATGGTCACAGTCTTTCCTTCTAGGTCTTATACTTCTAGCTTCTTTATGTTATGCGGGTTTTTACTAGCATTAGTTTGACTAACATCAGCATATGGAGATTATTTGAACTTTCTACCTTTAAACTTAATGGGTTTCATCTTTACCTTCCTTTTAATTGCTTCAAAGGTTGTAGGAGTAGTAAACTTGAGTTTCTCCTCCTCAACGATGCAATGGGCTATCAAAGTGTTGAAGTCCCATTCTTCATCCAGCAAGAAATATGTCATCACTAGATTACTAAACTCTGGAGGGAGTGTGTTTAGAGTCTGGTGAACAATGAAGATATTAGGAAGAGGAATGTTTAGCATCTTCAATCTACCATGAAGATGAATCATTCTTGATATGTACTCCATTACTCCCCTTATCCTGTATACCTTATGGAGAATAATTCTTTTATCAAGGTACTTATCTCAACATTAGGTAAGACTATGTACCTCTGGGAGACATTTCTAGGAAATTCCTTTGCTATGTCTATGTTTGAAAGTCTACTAAGCAAATGGTCAAGTATAGATCTCTTAATAGTCATTAGACATAATCTGTTAGACCAATCCTAGGCTTCATAGACTGCTTTATGAAATCTTGAGCTCATAGATGTAGGTGGAGATGGCCTATCCGTCTGTATGGTCATATCAACCTCAACTATCTCTATAGCATTCGATACATCCTCCATCCAATTCTTTATATTGAAACTAGTTAGGGTTTCAATGGTGACATTGATTTTGTTGATTGAAAAGGTGATTGTGAAATAACATTGGTTAGATAAGCATAAATGTAGGACAACAGAGATACTCAAAGCTATTAAATAGTATATTTACTGAACATCTAGTCACATATATTATGAAATACCTATGAGTTGAATAAATAATATATGCAACTAAGCCTCTACATAAAAACGATCAGAGTATAAACCATCAACTCTCATGACACTGCCATCTATGGATGAATAGCTTATTCAAGCAACGACTTTCCTTTATCCAATGTCTTTATGCACATCTCAAAATCTCATGTAAGACTAACACTTGTGGGCAAAATAGCCAAACATGAGACCAGAGACACCCCCTTAACTTGTAAGCAGAACAATTCAAAATAATGACTTGAAAGGCTACTGTGGTGACTACATCTCATCAGCACCCTAAAAGTTCATAAAGACAAGGGATACATCTTTATGTTATCCTCACATTCTTTATGGGCATATGGTATGTGACAATGTAACATCAATAAATGCAAAAATCTGAATGCGCAGTCTTTTTATCACACACTCGTGCTGAAGACATTCTCTGAAAACTTCATTCGAGACTTTCATAAAGGAACAATCACAGTAGAGCAACTATCGTGCATCACCGGACACTGAACTGACCACTTGAGACACGATAACCTCCTTTATGGTAAGTTTATTGCATGAAAATTCACTAAAAAATGGCTTTAGAATGTCTCAATTCCTTTTTTATTTAACTATTATATGATCTTGAACATGGAACATGAGACCTGAGATACGAAAACTTAAAGTATCTCCTCATGTGATGTCCAAAGCATGAAAATTTACTCGAAATCGGATTCAGAACGCCTTAATTCATTTTTCTAAAGTTAAACAAAAATTTATTACTAATGTGATAAATCTAGATTAATGGAAAATTTCATTCTATGAATTTCCTGGACCTAAAAACTGACCAAAAACACCCTGGGGCATCCTCACGAGAAATTTGAAATTTTTGTGTTTTTTTGAAATTATTGTAGTTGCTATATGACATCAGCAGTGTGTCAGCGCTTTGATACCACGTATAATACGTAACGATACCTTAGTTATGTATCTTGGATCGAACGTGAAAGAGAAACAAATGAAGAAATGTGAAAAATACCTGATTTTAATCTCCATAACTTCAAACTAGCGCGAATCCACCGCCGTCTTCACAGAAGTTGCTCTTTAGGACGTGATAAGGTCTTTCTACAGTTTTTTCAAAACATAAGCTCTCTTAACAGGTCAGAAAATTCTTATGCTTACGATTGATATGAGCAACTACAAGAGACCTTAACCTTTCTATATAGCTTCCATATCAGGCTTCCCCATTATAGGCCCGATATGGATCCGATATTTACTGATTGGGATCCATTTTTCACACAAACGTTGACCCATTGATTTAGATCATTTATTGAGCTAATTTATTATCTTTATCTGGATCAAATTACATAACTTAACTGATAAGTTATTAAAAAATTGAAAAATGCAACTAATAGTTTTCCAACATTGTGAGATAAGACAAAATTGTCCAACACTTTACTCATCAAATTATATTGTTAACTATTTACAAATAAATCACGCAATAAATGCATGAGTTTCGTTTGTTAGAAATCTGCTTTGAGTTTTCTTCTTAAAAACTCATCTTAAACATTTAAACGACTAGAATTTGTGTGTTTTTGAAGCTTGTTTATCGGTAGGTTTAAGTATGGAGAGGGATTAATGGGTCAAGCTGAGATTGATGTCGAGGCAATTTAAATTTTGGTTGAATTTCAAGCTACTTGAAATTGGCATCAGATCTTTTTTGCCACTAACCCTGGCCCTATTCTATGCCACAACAAAAACGTCAACGTTTTTGTTTTTGTTTAAACCAATGTCGCTCTTTTCGACTTCTTGCCTAAGCCAAGCCATTGTCCCTTCTTCTTATGATTTTGCTTCCCGCTTTACTTCTTCCATCAACTACTCACGTACGGTTTGCAACTATTTTCCAACAAGAGCAAGATCTCTTAAAGCCTCAACTTTTATCAATGAAAGCCCATACTCTCTCTGTCTTCCTTTCTCTATGTTTGCTACGCAGGTAGTGTAACCAATCCTTTCTCCTTTTCAAGCATCACACTCACTTTAGTGGTTCTCTATAAATTGTTCGTTTATCTCTTCTATATGTCCCAAGAAGATTTTCCTTTATTCATCTTTGATTCTCCTTTCTTCTCTATTTAAATCTTTTTTTGGAGAGTTGACCATTTTGTTTACGAGTACTCAACTTGTTGAAACTCTTCTTAGTATATTCTGTGTTCTTTTTGATTAATTTTCCTAATCTTTATGGAATGTGGTCTAGTCTGTAGTAAATGTTTATGTCCTTATTATTCTCATCTTTGTTTGTTGATTTCTAGATTTTGGAGTGTTTAAGTTCTCTAAATGCGTCAAGTTCTTTCATTAGTTACATGTTATTAGTTTGTTGGTGTCTTAAGTAACCGACAACTATTCTTCGCTTTCTTTGTTGTTTACAAGGATTTGCCTTATTGTGTGTTTCTGAGTTGAGATGGTGTTTTCCTTTTCCAACTTGATCGATTTCTGATGACTATGTACTTATCACCAAGTTGATATATATTACGAGTTTTCTTTACTAAATCCACTTGCTTATTGGTGTGATTTTGGAGAGTATAGTTTTCCTGATTATGTTATGAGTTATGAATTTTCAGATCTACTTTTATTAAGCCAAAATTTGAAGTTATCATCTTTTCGTGAAATGTTCTATTTGTGTGTCCCTGTTAGGTGATTGGAAATTTTTGATTTTTGGGTGCAATTTTGAAATGGGTTGCTGTAAACATCTGACAAGGTATAAAATGGAAAATGTAATGCTTATGTTTTTACTTAACTACATTTGGTTCTGGAATCAAACTAAACTATCATGCCCTCGGCTTCAGATATGTGATTATTTCAATTTTCTAAATGTCCCAACTTGATCATTGGTTTCAACCCTACCTGTTTTATTTTACGTAAATAGATATGATACAAGGACTTATAGTTCAATACAACTTATAATGATCGAATATAAAATTTTTATTCCTTTTTGAAAGTTATATTTTTGATATTTATTGTTCAACAACTCACCTGAACATGATATCTGATAAAATCATGAGATTACTATGTTGTCGGTATTAAAATACAATATACTAACCTTCAAACTGGATACCGATTCACTTGCAGATGATGATACAATTTTAAAGTCATTGACAAGAAGGTAATATTAATATAAAATACGATGAACATTTTGAGTGAAAAAAGTGATACTTATTATCCTAATTCTGTTTTCAATTGATACAGGTTATGCAGGCAGATGTCAGACTTTTCTTTGAAAGCTTTTGTGGAGAGGTTTGGAATAAAACAAACTTACCTACTTTAAAACATTTATTGTGCTTAAATATGGGGCAATATTATATTGAAAATTCTCCTTGCAATAGATTCAATGCTTAAGGCTGCTTGGAGACTATACTCATTCAACTCGTATTGCGTTCGTTGAATTCATAATGGTAACCACCCCTTCTTGCATACAGTTACTATCAGTTATACATATATTATGTTCTTCTTTTTCAGTATACCTTTTATGATAGTTACTACGACTGTGGTTTGCTGAGAAGAAGATATTTTTCTAAACTCTAATACTCTATGATCATTAGATTCTTACTGTTTTCATTTTGCTTTCTACCAACTTTTGGGTCTATAGGCCAAAAATGTTGAAACAAAAATGCCATATATACATTGGGAATGTTTGGTTTCAATCCAGATTAATAATATATTTTATTCCTAGTTTATCAATTTCAAATGAAAGTCCATGTTATTTGACCTCGTGCACCCTAAGATATAGGGCCATTGAAGTTAGGAATTTGTTTCTTGTGAACTGTGTTACATCAAGTGTGACCCTTGAATAAGGTATTGTGTCCTAAAGCATCACGTTGTGGTACTTGCATAATATTGTGAGTTATCTATAACTTCTAGGAACTCGCGAATCATGTGTCACTTAATAGATTATGAGTATACTGGTAATTTTCAATTTCCTCACTTAAAGATATTCAAGGTTATGTAATTAACGATTGAGACCAAACTTTGAGGATAGCATAAAAGAGATTGAGTTGTACATAGATCATGGAAAATGCTCAATTGGTGCAATAAGTTGATATAATGCAAACACTTGTTTAATCATTCCTAAGGCATTATCCCCACTGATGTTGCTGCTACCTATTTATTTCTCCTACTTTTCTTTTCCATTTCGTTATCTAGTTCTCTTTCTCTTGTTGAACCCTCTTTGTAGATTTGTTTTCTTCTCTGTTTTTTTATCCAGTTTTTTGCCTCTTTTGGACCTTCTCTCTTTTTGTACCCTTGAGCAAGATGCAGTAGATAAGTTGTTACAGGAAAAGGTGCTAACATGTTTGTGTGGTAGATAGGCAATGCAGTAGATAGACAATTCAGGAGATATTAGACAGATAACACTATAGATAAGTTTGTGTACTTGTGGAATTAATTGTTTTCTATTTGTATAAAAATCATCCTCGTTATTAATGGTTTTATTATTTTGATAGTATCATTGGATATTTTTTTGAAGAATAAATAGGACTTTAAATGATGTTGGTGATAATTACTAGCTCTACATGCTTAGTTTCAGTTTATTGTCAATAATCTACACGTTTGAAGTTTCAATGTTTGATGTTTTAATCATATGCTTAATATCATTTGTGGTTGCAGATATTCACCATGGATACAAGATCAATGACTCGTCTGGTCTCTCGAAGGTTTTGAAGCGGTAGAAAAATTCTCATTGAGGAGGAAAAAGTTGCAGAAAATGTTTATATCAAGGTAATTCCTGCATTCATTTTATAAATCATCTTGCATTGTTTCAGTTGTTTCTTATTCCTTTCCATTTTAGTAGTTTCCTCATGACTTGTGTGTCATTGAGCTTGTATGCAAATTTTGAATTTTTGGTTAATACTGTTGAACGCTATGGGAGTTGGTCTTTGCACATATCATATTTTTGTTGCTTATTCTCAATGTTCTTCTTATTTATTCTCTTAGTGGGTACTTTTCTCTTTCTTTGTTTAAGGCTATTCTTCAAGTAAGTGTGAAATTTATTATTAATCATGTATTTTGAGATTTGTTCAGATATTGTCAATTTAGTATGTTGTAAGCTGGGTTCATATTTTAAGTAAAATGATACATTTAGCTACATAATTTTTGTGTTTTTCTTGTTAAACTATACATTTTCTTCTACTTAATTTTCGTCAAGGCTTAGTAATGCCTTAATTATTGACTTCACATTCTAGATAGTTGAGCAAGAGAAATTGGAGAAGCTTGCTCGCAAGGTATTGAACTTGATTTTTGACCTATTGTTTTCCTAGATCTCCAGGATGTCTTCTTTTTCTTATTAATGATGAAGTTTCAAGAGGATATCTAGCTTTTAACAATCAACTTCTATGCTGTTCTCGGTAGTTAAGCTTCATATATTGAATATGGAATTGATCGTGCTTAAAATCTTGATGCGTCTTATCATTAAAGGGAATAGTATAAACAATATCACAACAAGAACCAAGCAATACGTTGAGCCCACTTAACTAGTGATTAAAGAGAGTTTCGAGGAGCATCTTTATTGTCAATGAGCTGATTGATTAGCAGGCACTGTAGTACTTCTTGTACAATGTCTGTTGCTTTTTATTATTCTTATTATGCACGTAAAGAGGAGGAGCCATGCGAGATGTCTTTATAACTTTTACTGATAATAATGTTATGGTTTAGGTGCTGTCTTGTTTCTTGGCTGAAAGGGCAATTCTTGTTTGTGACATGCTAGGGACAATGCCACTGGATATTGTTAGTAAGACATGTATAGCCTAAAAGTAGACATATTAAGGAAAATTTTTCATATTTTTCAACTTTTTTTGGTTTTTCTACATGAAGTTATGCCTGTGCAAACTTAGATGTTGAGTCTGGAAAGTTAGGTCTGATAGAGTAGCTGAGGGAGAAAAATATTTTGGGTGCCTTATTGTTGTCTAAATTTAGCAAGGAAAATTTTATTTGAAATCTAAGATATAGATGAAGATAATGGCACCTTTCTTGCCCCATAATTCGTTGCCAATTAATACAGTTTATTCTCCAAAGTTGGTGCACATTTTAGGTCACAAAAAGGGGATAGTCCCTTTTTACATAACATAACTTTTAGCATAGACCTCCTCATCCTATGATATTTGGTGAGCGATTAGAGCTCATCAAGAGGAAAAGATGGCAACTTCAATCACTAAATTATGAGGTTTATAGCTTAAGTTATGATTTTTCAAAGTTAGTTAGTTACTTTTCATTTGGTATACCCGAATTTCAGCTTAAGTTCAATTATTGTTCAATGCCTATGAATGGTTCAAATGTGGTTTATCCTTGATTGATTATGCTTGTTCATATTTCCTAACTCATGTTTCAAGTATTTAGCTATGTAAATATTAAGTTAGCATGCTTGTACATTTGTCATGTCGAGGGAAAATAAATTTGACATTACAGTTGCATAACTTCAATGCTACTCAATCGGTAATTACTTTCATGCTAATCTGATTCATTTTTTGTTTTCATGACATAAACTACTTCATTACTCTGGTCACTTGAGAGCTTCTTCTAATTCTATTTAGTTTTGTTTTTTAATGACTGACAGGTTTGAGCACCCAATTTAGTTTTCAGTCTCTATGCTGTAGGATAAACAACTGTGAAGATTACTCATAATTGCCGTGTGCGTTGGCATTTCTTCGATCGTTTGTTCAATCTTTGGTGTGTTTTAGTTGTCGAAAGGAATCAAGCCTTTGACGTTTGGCAGTATTAGATTGTCTTGAAGGTACGATTCACGTCTACATAATGGATTTTCTTCGTGGAGTGGGACAAGTGTTCTTTTATGAATAGGCTTGAGGTTCTTGCGACGGGTTCAGATCTTTTGTATCAATTAGTTTGTTCCAACTCTGTGGAGCTTGGTAGGAATAACATGTTGTCCCATGAGCACAACCATTGATGCTACAAGCTAAGCCAACTCTACTACCATTTTCCATTGCTAATGAACATAGTTATATTTCATATAGCTTAATCTTATTTTTGTTCAACTACCAAACCAAAGTACATGTTTTTTTTGTAACAAATGGACCTTATGTTGTATAGTCTAATACTTTAATGAGATGAGTTAATTTTTTCATGTAAATTCTTATGTGTTACGTGATGTCTCTTCTATATCACATTCAAGCTTGATTTCCATACAATAACACTTAATTGATTGTGATGAAAAAAGGAAATACCTTTTATTTTAATTCTTTAAAAGAAATAGATTGTTTCAATAAATATGTTCCAACCTTGTTCAACCACAATATCATGTTTTAATAAAATCCAATTTTATTGTGTATCAATCACCTCTATTCTAGCTTTAGTGAGGTAGATGCCTTTTCCTTTTCCTTTGTTTTTGTTTCTAGTTTACCAATACGCGGGAACATTAACCAGAGAAATCAAATATTTTTCAAAAAATTTATTTAGCACCAATTGTTAGATATTTATTTAAGTTTAATGCTAAAGGATTCATGTTTTGCTTCTTAATTAAATTATGAATTCGACAGTTAGTGTTTCTTTATATCGTAAAGGTGAAGTACCCATTTTCATTTTTTTCATTTGTTTTTTAGGTTTATACTTCAAAATCAAAACTAATAATTGAATGGAGGGTGCATCTTCATCTTGTCTTCAGTTAAATTTTGAAGATGGTAATGAAGTTGGCAGGAGTGAAGGTGAAGATGAGCTTGTAGTTGTCATGAGTTTAAACAGTAATCAGGAATTGCAAGCTACTAGCTCAATTGAAGTATCCAAAGAATTAATACCAAAAATTGGAATGGAGTTTAAGACAGAGGAAGATGCTTACCAATTCTATTGGCATATGCTAAAAAAGTTGGCTGGGATAAGGAGAAGCAAAAGCCACAAAGATTAATTAGGAAACTTGATTGACATAATGTTTTGTTGTAGTGCTAAAGGTAAATGAGGAAAAGACAAACGAGATATTGATGTAACAGCAAAACGCCCTGAAACAAGGTTTGGTTGTGATGCTAAAATGAGAGTTAGTTGTCGAAAAAGTAGAAAATTCTGTATGGTTTAGTTTATTAAAGACCATAATCACTACCTCTTGAGTTCAAAAAGGACGCACTTACATAGATCTCACTAAAAGATAAGTTTATCTGCAGCAATACAAATTGAAATGGTAAATGATGTAGGAATCCCACCAAAGGCATCTCATGATGTCACAGTTAGGCAAGTAGGTGGTCGAGAAAATTTAGGTTTCATACCAGATGATTACAGAAATTACTTACAGTCTAAAAGATCAAGGGATGCAAGAAGAGGTGATACAGGAGGTGTTCTGGAATATTTACATAAAATACAATTTGATGATCCAAATTTTTTTATGCTATCCAAGTTGATGAAGATGATTTAATATCCAACATTTTCTGGTCAGATGCAAAGATGAGAGCAAATTACTCAAATTTTGGTGATGTGGTTTGTTTTGACACAACTTACAAGAAGAACAATGAAGGTTGTCCCCTTGCATTGCTTGTAGGTGTCAATCACTACAAGCAGACTTCAATTTTTGGTGTAGCATTGTTATATGATGAGACATCCCTGATGTTTGAATGGTTATTTGCTACTTTTGCAAAAGCTATGTGTGATAAAAGACCTAAAACAATGCTTACAGACCAAGATGTAGCAATCGCAAAATCTCGAGTACTAAGATGGCCTGAAACTCATCATCGTTTATGTATTTGACATATTTATCAAAATGCAGCCATCCATTTAAGTGGTGTTTTCTTTCAATTCAAAGATTTTTTAAGAGATTTTAGCTCATGCATATATGATTTTGAAGAAGAGGTAGTTTTGTAAATGTATGGAATGAGATGTTGTGCAAATACGGACTTGAAGACAATGATTAGTTGAGGTGCATGTTTGGGATAAAGGAAAAATGGGCTTTAGTATATGGAAGACAAATGTTTTGTGCCGACATGAAGACAGCATAAAGAATGAGAGCAAAAATAGTGTTATCAAGAGGTATGTGTTGGGACCCGATTCGAAAATCGGATCCCAACCGGAAATGCGAAAGAAATCGAAATGCGAATACGAATACGATCGAATCGAAATAAATCAAACACTAAGACAAACGAAAGCGGATCCGAAAACATATACTTAGAAAAACTCATTGCGTTGGAAACCTTAAGACATTCTAAA
>JANVCQ010128584.1:0-25339 GCA_025531925.1 Erythroxylum plowmanianum
GAATGACATTTAGTTAATAAGCTAGAATTAATTCTATTGAGATTAAATTAATTCTAGGCCTATTAGAGCTTGAATTACCAAAGTCCAATAACATTCTCCACTGGGCTTCAAGAAAGGTTATCAAGCTAAGTAAGAAATATAAATGGAGGTTTTAGAAGCCCATAATTGAACGTTGGGCTTACACTAATTAATGGTTAATTAAAAGCCCTAATGTTCATTTAGAAATGGACTAGACTTTGGTTTAATGTAATTGATTAGATGAATTATATTAAAACAATTTTTTAAAGAAATGAATGAGCAATTTCAGTTTTTAGGGTTGAATGTGCAGCTGCACCTTTGACATTAAAATGCTAAATAAAGATGGTCTTTATAATGGTTTATCATCATTAAGTAGAGTTATGAACTTACCATTAAATGATTTAATGGTTATGTTTTAATGTTAGCATATAACCTATTAACATTGATTGGATTAAAGAAAAAAGATGTACATTGGATGGACTATCTTCCTTCTTACATCATCAAAAACTGAAATTAACATGATAATATTAGGTGATTGGCTTTTCATTTAGCCATCTTAAAGCAAATGAGAAGAGTCTCATTTAATGGCTTCTTTATGTTTGATTAAAGAAAGGTGTGATGCGTTGGATGCTTCCCCTCTTCTCTCTTATCATGCATAACCAAAATTAGGGTGTAAGAAAAAGGTTCTTGCATGGTTTTGACCAACTCTTTCCTCTCACCTATGCATGGCCGAAACTTAGTTTGAGAAGTGTCTCATTATTTCCTTCTTTCTTCATTCTTCTAAAAAAATACTCCTCCAAAGTGCTTCTTCTCCTTTCCCACTAAAGGATGTTGTTAACCAAGTTGTCCTAGGAGAACAAGAGGTAAATCAAATTAGTTGAGGAGACAACAACAAGGAGAAGATAGATTGACAAAGCAAAGGCTTTGGATACAAGAAGAAGGAGAGGATAGTGTAGCAAGGAATTAAAGTTGTAGCAAAGGAGTCAGTAATACTCTTCATCTTGTTTATGTCTATTATTATACCGTATCATGTATAGATTGGCATGCTGATTTGGATATATTGCTTCCGTTGCAAATAATATTTCTAAAAAGTTTTGAAATCTACCGATTCTCCAAATATGACATGTTTTTTTTCGATCCAATAGAAACACGTAGAAGTGATATTTCCTCATGAAGATCACCTACTGAGTCACTCAGTTCATAAACCTTAGTATAAATTTCCTCAAAATATTTTACTAAGGTTTCCTAAACTTCCTTGTATTTGCAAATAGCTTCTTTCTAATTCATGAAATGTTTCAAGAACTCCGAATTATCAGTAAGATCTTGTTGTATTTCACTAAGTGGGTGAAGGTTTTCAACAACAGATGTTTTTGTAGGTAAAACGTCTAACTCTATGATTTTGATTGAGGGTAGTTTGAAGGATTGTTATCCTTCTGGGAGATCAAGGTCATCAGGTCTAGGCAGTTTAAGAATTGGTTGCCCAATAAGGTGTAACATATTTTTGACTAAAGGTATGAAACCTAAGGGTCTGAAATGCATGATTAAATGCACAAAGGTCTCTAAGTTGAAATTGATAACTTCAACCGTGATACTTCTGTACCGTCCTTAAGTAGCAGTGCCAACTACCTTGAAACATTTATCATTAGTAGAAACTTACTGCTGCCCTTGATATGTGATGTGATACATGGACACCTACAGGTTGAGCTACATTACATACATCGTCTACGTTCTTCACAGCCACTTGAATCTGTTCTTCTATAAGATCATCTTCATGCCCTTGAGGAAACATCTTCTTCTTCCCTTTTTCTTTGTTTATCACAGGGTTGAACATCTTGGTTGTATATTTGGAACAATCTTTATTAATGTTCTACTCATAATCGGATAGATTGTATGCCGATCGTTTGAAATCTTCAATGGATATGGTTCTGACTTCTTATCTCGTAGAATACCATATAGTCTTCATTCTTCATGACTGAGAAGAAGTATTGTCTGATCACTTATTGATATAGGTTTGACTTGTACCTTGACTGTCTTCTTCGAAGATTCTCTTATAATAATTGAACTTCTACTTCAAATAGGTACTGATTCTTCTATAATCTTCATTTTCAAATCCATCTTGTTGATTGGTTGAGAAGGATTGTAAGGTACCAGCTGGGGTTCAATTGTCTACGCCTTCTATTGAACATCATATGAAGAAATCTTTTTCTAAATAAGCTTCATCTTCTTTTGTTCTTCTGCTAGTTTGGAAGAAAGTTGTTGTTGAGGCTTCTGCCTCCCAAATACTAACTTCCTTTTTATCTCTATCCCTCCAGATGATTTTGCTGATTTACTTTCCAAAAATAAATACAATTGATGTAGTAGGTTGTTGTCATTTCTTTTGCTTCTCATATTCTCCACCAAGAATCAGAGCTTTTTGCTTCTTCTGTTCTTGTTGTCGTAAGGTCAACAATCTTGGTGACCTTCTTGATTGTTTGGATTTTTCTGATTGAAGTGTCTCAGCCTTTCTCTTCAAAGACATTTGTTGTGATGATTGTTCAATCTTTTCTTCTATAGATGTTCTTCCTGTTGATCGAGATTTAACCAACAACCCATCTACCACTGATATTATGGTGTTGTCCACCACCTTTGGATTCTTTCAAAACTCAAATATCTCATTCAAATAGACCATTTTAGGAACGTTGAAGAAATTTTTCCAGTCAATTACTTCAATTTTTGGTTTAATGTCCATCAGATTTTGCTTCAAAGAGGTGAAATCAACATGCTTCCCATAGATAAGAGATTTCTCCATTTTTGATATGTAACAAATAAAAACTAAACACACAAATGTATTTCACTTAACATAGTGAGGTTAGTATGTAAAGAAAATATGAAATGAGAAGAATTTGAATTTTAGAACAGAGTATTGAATCATCTTTGTTAAGAGCACTAAACAAGTCGGTTTCAAAGTTTTTCAAGAAAATTCCATAGTAGAAGGTATTTTAGAATCTTGAGAAGATTTCCTTCTTACACATACTCTTGAAAAGTTATCGTTCATAATTACTATTTACTTGAAAACTTACGACTTTTTATCTTTTTCTTGTACGAATCGTCTAGGTCATGACGTGTTAGATGAATGGTCATTCAGTATTACCATATTTAAGTTTCATCTAATTTCCTTAAATCTATTTTCACACAAAGTTTTAGTGAAGTATCCGCCTATTATTGATTTGTCTCAACAAATTGTAGACTGATGATTCCTCTGTGTACATAGTCTCGTATAAAATGATGTATAACTTCAATATGCTTCGCCCTCGAGTGTTGTATTAGATTCTTTGATAGATTGATAGCACTTGTGTTGTCACAGAAGATTGGAATTTGATCTTCATGTTAGCATAATCTTCTAACCAATACTTAACCCATAATGTCTATGAACAATAACTTGCAGCAGACATGTATTCAGATTCTACAATAGATAGAGCACTCTTGCTTCACAAAGAAATTAGACTATGACCAAGAAAGTGACTACCTCCACTTGTACTCTTTCTATCAATCCTATATCCAGCATAATCAGCATTACACTAGCCAATTAACCTGAAATCTTTACTTTTCTCATACATTAAACAAAGATCTGTAGAACCTGCCAAGTATCTCAATATTCTTTCGACAGCAATATAATAAGATTCTCTAGGATCTGCTTGAAATCTTACACAGAAACAAGCACTAAACAATATATCAGGTATGCTTGCAGTTAGGTAAAGTAAAGAACTAATAACTCCTCTAAAAAGGGTTTGATCAACCTTCTCACCTGCTTCATCCTTAGATAAAAGGATTGAAGGATGCATAGGAGTTGACATAAGTTTGAGCTTCTCCATTTTATATTTTACTAACAGTTCTTTGATATATTTTTTGTTGATGAATAAAAATATTTTCTTCAATTTGCTTAGTTTTGTAAACCAA
Source organism: Erythroxylum plowmanianum (assembly GCA_025531925.1). Classification (NCBI taxonomy): domain Eukaryota; kingdom Viridiplantae; phylum Streptophyta; class Magnoliopsida; order Malpighiales; family Erythroxylaceae; genus Erythroxylum; species Erythroxylum plowmanianum. The sequence goes on from JANVCQ010128584.1 coordinate 3,955, forward strand.
GAAAAAATTTTAATTTACCCATCATACTCATTTCAAATTCACTTTTCATAAGATTTTCAAAACTATAACATAACATCTTAGAAATTGCACAAAGAATAATATCATCTACATATATTTGTACAACTATGAAATCATTTGTAATACATTTTCTAAACAAATTCTTATCTACTTGACCTTTAATAAAATCATTTCTAATCAAAAATGAACTTAGACGATCATACCGAACATGAGGTGCTTGTTTTAATCCATACAAAGCTTGTTTTCATAGACTTCTTCATTTATAAAACCATTCAAAAAGGCACTTTTCATATCCACTTGAAACAGTTTTATATCATGACAAACATCATATGCAAGCAAAATCCTAATAGCTTCTAGTCTACCTACAAGAGCATAGGCTTCATTATAGTTTATTCCTTCTTGTTGATTATATCCTTGAGCTACTAATCTAGCTTTGTTATGGTTTACTCTTCCTGATTCATCTAGTTTATTTTTGAATACCCACCTGGTTCCTATGATAAACTTATTTGATGGTCTAGGAACTAAAGACCAAACTTTGTTCCTTGTAAATTGATTTAACTCCTCTTGCATGGCTAAAATCCAAGCTTCATATTGAAGAACTTCATCAATTTTCTTAGGTTCTAATTTATAAACAAAAGCTACATTTGCCTCTCTTCTAAATTTAGACCTTGTTCTCACTCCTTCTGATGTTTCTCCCATAATCAAGTTTTCTGGGTAAGAAGATTTGTACTTCCAGTCTTTTCTAAGACTAAAGTTTTCAAAAATATCTTCTACCTTATTAGGTGGATTGTCTGGTGGTGACATGTCTAGGTTATTGACTAAAAAAATAGATAGAGTTTCATCATCAAAATCATCTCTTCTATCTAGATGAGAATCATCATCAAATTTAACATGCATAGATTCTTCAATAGATTTAGAAACAAGATTGTAATCTCTATAAGCTTTAGAAGTAATCAAATATCCTAGAAAAATTCCTAAATTGATATTAGAATCAAATTTATCCAATTTTTCTTTTGTATTCATTATAGTGCATTTGCAACCAAAAGGATGGAAGTAAGAGATATTTGGCTTTCTTCATTTCCATTACTCATATGGAGTTTTGCTCAAAATAGGTCACAAAAATACTCTATTTTGAATATAACAAGTTGTATTTACAGCCTCTGCCCATAAATACTTAGGAAAATTCATTTCACATAGTATAGTCCTTGTTATTTCTTGAATCGTCGTGTTTTTTCTTACTATAACTCCATTCTATTGTGGAGATCTAAGATTAGAGAAATTATGGAAAATTCCATTCTCTTTACAAAACATTCTAAATTTTTCATTTTCAAATTCTCCACCATAATCACTCCTAATTCCAGCAATAGAAATTCCTTTTTCATTGTGTAACTTTTTGGATAGAACTTTAAAGAACTTAAGAGATTCATCTTTATGTGATAAAAATAATATCCAACAAAATCTAGTGAAGTCATTAACAATTACGAGACCATACTTCTTTCCGGCAAGACTTAGTGTTCTGGTTGGAACAAACAAATCTATACGTAACAACTCTAGAGATCTAGACGAAGTTACAACATTTTTAGAGGAAAAAGATCTTTTAACTTGTTTTCCTTTTTGATAACTCTCACAAAAGAAATCTTTGTTAAAATTGTTGGAGTTATGTAAACATAGTACCCTAGAAAGCAAGTATATTTACATAAAACTTTATATTCTTCAGTTATAGTTTTGTAATGAATATATTTATTATTAATAAAACAAAAGAGTTTGGTTTTATTTGTGTGAGCATTATATATCTAGTCAAAAAGATACAAAGATTCTTTTTTAAGTAATATACATATACATAGAGATGTATGGGAAGCATGTATATTATAAGAATCTAAATTGATTGATTCATAGTTGAATAATCAAGTTAGTCGCTTAATCATAGTTTAGACTGTAGTGTTGCAATTTATCTCCATGTAAGTAAAGGAGTTTACTTCAAGGGAATGATAAGTTTCATATCATGATAGTAGTTAACTATCGATAATGGCACTATTAAATTAATCTGGAATCAAGTATGTTTTCAAAAATAAAGTAGGCCGTTACTTTAATATTAAAACATACAACTTAAGCATTCGCTTATTATGAACCACAATCTTGATGAGTGATGAATTCGTATATGCTTCATTATAATTCTTGTTATGATCGAAATGAATTTTTACAGAGTATTATTCCAGCGTCTACATGTTGGAGTTATCAATTGAAACATGTATCAGGGAACATTTACTCAAATAAAGAGTTTATAGTGCTATCATCACTTCTAGATGTTTTAAAAAACTTTGGTGATTAAACTGGCACCAGTAGTTTGATGGGCTAGCTACCCATCAAGTTTGAGCACCAAGATGAGATCTTGTGTGTTAATCACCATATATAGTAAAACGGAAGATTTAGAATAAAAACCAATACAAGGGTAAAACGGTACTTTTACCTTTTATTATGTGGATGGCTACAATAAGGTTCGAAATAGGGTTTGCAATTGGACATAAAATACGTGTTCTCATAATATTTAATGATTCAAGAGTTTAACTAATTGTCTTTAGTGGAATGAAATTTAGTTAATAAGCTAGAATTAATTCTAATGAGATTTAAGTTAATTCTAGGCTTATTGGAGCTTGAATTATCAAAGTCTAATAAGATTCCCCACTTGGCTCCAAGGAAGGTTATCAAGCTAAGTAAGAAATATAAATGGAGGTTTTAGAGGCCTATAATTAAATGTTGGGCTTGTTCTAATTAATTGTTAATTAAAAGCCCAAATATTCATTTAAAAATGGGCTAGACTTTTGTTTAATATAATTGATTAGATTGATTATATTAAAACAAATTTTTTAAAAAATGAAGGAACAATTTCGGTTTTATTAGGGTTGAATGTGCAGATGAACATTTTACATTAAAATGCCAAATAAAGATGGTCTTTATTATGGTTTATCATCATTAAATGGAGTTATGAACTTACCATTAAATGGTTTAATGGTTATCTTTTAATGTTAACATGTAACCTATTAGCAATGATTGGATTAAAGAAGAAAGATGTACACTAGATGGACCATCTTCCTTCTTACAGTATCAAAAACCCAAATTAACATTGTAACATTTAGGTTAATATATTTTTCATATAGTCATCTGAAAGACAAATGAAAAGAGTCTCATTTAATGGCGTCTTTATGATTGATTAAATGAAGAAATAATGCATTGGATGGAAGACTCTTCTTTCCTTTGTTGTTAACCGAAAGTGGGAGTGAGTAAGAAGGGGCTATTACATTTTTATCACTCTCTCTCACATCTTGCATGAAAAAAAATCAAAAATTGCATGAGAGTGTCTCATTGTTTACTTCTTTCTTCTAAAACAATACCCCTCCAAAGTGTTTCTTCTCCTTTCCCACCAAACGATTTTGTTAACCAAGTTGTCTTAGGCGAACAAGAGATAAATCATTTTGGTTGAGGATACAACAACAAGGAGAAGATATAACAACAAGGAGAAGATACATTGATAAAGGAAAAGATTCAAAAGCAAAGGCTTTAGATACAAGAAGAAGGAGAGGATACTGCAACAAGGAATTAAAGTTGCAACAAAGGAGTCGATAATACTCTTCATCTTGTTTATGTTTATTATTATCCTTATACCATATCATGTATAGATTGACATGATGATTTGGATATATTGCTTCCGCTGCAAATAAGATTTCTAAAAAGTTTTGAAATCCACCGGTTTTCCAAATATAGCTTGCTTTCTTTTTTTGATCCACAAAAGCTTATCTTTGGTAATCCTCTTACCAAATCAAGTCCAACCAACTTAGAAATATGTTTAAAACTAACATGACCTAGCTTTTTATGCCAAATTAGTTTTTCCTCATGTGTTGGTATAAAACATGAAATATTTTGACTTTTTAAATCACAAAGTTAATTTTATAGAGATTATTTTGTCTCTTAGTAGAAAAGAATATGAAACCTTCCTTGTTTTTAACCACACAAGAATTTTGATTAAAGGATATTTCAAAACCAGAATAACATAATTGACTTACATTAATTAATTTATGCTTTAAGCCTTCAACTAGCAGAACATTATCAATAGTCACAAATGAATCTTTAATAATTTTGCCAATTCCAACTATTTTGCCCTACTGGTTGTCTCCAAAAGTTACTGATCCTCCTTGCTTATTTTAGAGGTCTAGGAACATAGATCTTCTTCCCGTCATATGTCACTAGCATCCATTGTCCAAGTACCGTTGGTGCTAGTTATTTTGTCCAAGAATAGAGATCTACAGTATATATTATATCTTTCTTAGATACCTATATTTTCCTGGGTCCTTTGAGGTTAGACTTACAATTATTCATCAATTAATAATAATATTGTTTCTTTTTCTTTTTGTTAGGAACAAAACTCTTTTTATAATGAACATTACTATTATTAAACCCTAAACCACTCTTATCATTTGGATGTCTATATTTTCCAATCATATCATTCATCCTTTTTGTACTTTTAGTAAATGTTGATAAATCTACTGAGAGACTGTTATTCCTTTGTTTCAGTTGATTAATTTCCATAGATCTATCTACAATTACTTTCTTTTTCATATCATCTACTTGTTTCTTAAGGCAAACGTTTTTCTTTTCTAACACTTCCATGTTCTTCTAACTTTTAATAAATTTCTTTTTCAATATATTATACTGTTTTAATATAGCAAGTGAATCTTCTAACAATTCTAAATAAGCATCCTAAAGTTCATTAAAGTTAGGAGTTACCTTATCGTCATATTCCTTTTCAGCTACCAAGCACATATTTGCTTGTTCTGATGTTTCTGAGTCAGAGTCAGATTTAGACGAATCCAGATCTTCCCAAGTTGTCATCATGTTCTTTTTGTTTTCTTTACTTTTCTTCTGTTTTCTTTTGAGTAACAGGCATTTACACTTGTAATGTCCTAGTTTATTACACTAATAGCAGACGATAGAACTTTTCTCATTCTTTGAATCATCTTTGCTATTCTTCTTAAAAGAAAAGTCTTTATTTCCCTTTGCTTTCTTTTTCCACATCCTCCTAATCTTTCTTGAAATGAAGGATAGTTCATCATCATCTTCATTCTTGATTTCTTCATTCTTTAATGATTTCGAAGATGTGCTTTTATTTTTCTGTATCTTCTGATTCTTCTGACCAGCCTTTAATATGATAGATTTATCTCTTCTAGGTTTATCTTTCGCATCAAGCTCTACTTCATGTATTTTCAGTGAACCAAGCAATTCATCTAGCTTCAGCTTACTTAAGTCCTTAGCTTCTTATATTGTTGTTACTTTGGGCCATCTTTTTGGAAGACTTCTAAGAATCTTTCTAACATGATCTTGATTATTGTAGATTCTCCCAAGAGCTTTAAATCAGTTAACAATTGTTTTGAATCATCCAAACATCTGATCAATAGTCTCATCATCTTTCATCTTGAGTAGTTCATACAGATGAACAAGAATACTGATCTTGGACTCATTCACCTGATTTGTGCCTTCATGCTCAATGGATAATGTGTCCCACACTTCCTTTGTAGATTCTCATCCATGAACCTTATCATATTCACTTCTACTTAGGGCACAACTTAAAAAGAACTTGGCCTTTGAGTTTAACTGAAATCGATCTTTCTAATTGACTGACCATTTGTCACGAGAGATACTATTGCCTTCATCGTATGTTGATGTATATGTACCATTCTCAATGATATCCCAAAAATCAATATGTGTGGATTCTATAAAAAGTCGCATCCTGTCCTTCCAATAATGATAATCTTCATCTTTGAATGCAAGAGGTCTTGTGATCGAGGCACCTTCAGCTATAAAAATATGTGATTCAACCATGGATCTTTGTCCTCACTTTGTAACTGTGTTTCTTGGAAACCTCGCTCTAATACCAACTGAAGTAAATCATTTGTTAATATAGAAATCACTTATAATATGTAAAATACCCAAGAAAGGGGGTCGAATTGGGTAAAATCTTCAAAGATATTAATCTTTAGGGATTTCTTGAATTTCTTTGCAAATTCAAATGATCACAAAATTTTTTTTACTAAAGTTGATGAGTAATGCAATTGCAAGAATTATTATCTACTCTTCTAACAATATGAAAATTAAAAGATACGGTTAGAGAATAAATGCCGTGAATTTATACTGATTCATCCTTAACCTTAGACTACGTCCAGCCCTCAGAGTTTGTCTGAGATTTTACTATACTCTTCAACTTTATAAGTATTCTTTCTATAGTTGCAGAGCCTCTTCAGGTCTCTCGCAGAAAGTATTATTTATGTACTTTCTTAGCCTTTCTTTCTCTCTCTAGGAAAGATATTTTTTAGCTTCACATTACAGATGTATTTGCTCTCTTTCTTTCTCACTTTAAATACAGAGTTTCTCTGAGTATTGTACAATCATATTTTCTCTCTTGTAGAAACATTGTGTATATTCTCGACTAAGACTAGTACTTATATCCTAAGTCTTCAACTATCTTCTTGAGAAACTGCTTCTTGAATCTTTTAGAACCTGTTATTAGTTTAGTCATATATCTAACTCCAACTAACTAACTGACTGACGTTCTAGAATAGTTTCCTTTTGTATCGTCTGGTACTATACTTCTTCTGGTGTCGCCTCGTCTGGTATCGCGCTTCTTCTGTTGTCATACTTCTTTTGTTATCACGCTTCTTTTGTTATCGCACTTCTTCTGGTGTTAATGTGTATCTTCTATGATGATGTGTATTTTCTATTGATGACGTGTATCTTCTGTTGATGGTGTGTATCTTCTGGTTTGACTACACATCTTTTGGTTTGACTTTCTATATCTTCTGGTGTTAACTTTGCATCTTCTGGTTTGACTTTGTGTCACTTACATTTTTCTGCGCACTTAACAAATTTATCAAAACAATTCACACACTTCTAAGACTATTATTATTTAATTGTCATCAAAATTAATAGAACTGAAGTCTACTTTGACTTAGCAAACCATGTAGCTGATCACTTGAGTAGGCTACCAGATGATACGCAGGGAGTGGACTCTTTTGAACTTACTTGCGATTCTTTTCCTGATTCAGTCTTATGTGCTTTAGTTTTAAAGGAACCTTGATATGCAAATATAGTCAATTATTTCATGACTGGACTAACCCCTCCTTTTATGTCTAAATTGCAGGCTCAAAAGCTAAGGAGCGAAGCTAGGCATTACATTTGGAATGCTCCTCATATATGGCAACTGTGCAGTGACTAAGTCATCAAAAAATGCGTTCCTAGTGAATAATTTGATGCTATAATTTTAGCTTAGCATTCAATGGTTTTTGGTGGGCATTTCAGTGCAAAGAGAACATCTAGGAAAATTCTAGATTCTGGTTTTTATTGACCTACCCTTTTTAAGGACTCATTTACCTTTTGTTGGTCATGTGACAAATGTCAACATTTTGGAAGGTTAGGTAAAAGCCATGAAATGCCTTAGTAGCCTTTACTATTTTGCGAAATCTTTGATGTTTGGGCCATTAATTTCATGGGTCCCTTTCCTCCGTCTTTTGGCTTTGAGTATATCCTTTTATTTGTCAATTATGTATCCAAATGGATAGAGGTTGTACCTACTAGAAAAGATGATGCACAAGCAGTGTCTAAATTTCTTAAGTCCAAAATTTTTTGTAGGTTTGGGATTCCTAAGGTTGTGGTTAGTGATAGAGGAACACACTTTTGTAATAAGGTAATTGGTAACCTATTTTCCAAATTTGGTGTCACTCACAAAGTCTCCACTGCATACCACCCACAAACCAATGGTCAAGCTAAAATATTGAATAGAGAGGTGAAGCATATCTTGGAGAAGATAGTTAAACCATCAAAGAAAGATTGGAGCCTACATTTAGAAGAAGCACTATAGGCCTATCGGACTGCCTGTTGGACCCCACACCTGGGCTAGCATTTCCCACCCAGAGTTTGTTTGCGGGTTATACCACGGCATCCAACACAAATCAGTATTGTCCTCTTTGGTGGGAATCGAACACCCAACCTCAAGGTTTTGTTGCACTTTAAGTGCACGCCTCTTACCATTGAACCATTCCGCAAACACACGCTGAGTGGGAAATGTTAGCTCAGGTGTGGGGTCCAACACTTTCCCCTTCCCTTTATTAATCAGATGTTTGAGAGATTGGCTATCTATGATTATTATTGCTTTTTATATGGCTTTTCAGGTTATTTTCAAATCCCAATCGCACCAAAAGACCAGGAGAATACCTCATTCACATGCCCATTTGGTACGTTTGTTTACTGAAGGATGCCATTTGGAATATGTAATTCACCCGTTATGTTCCAAAGATGTATAGTAGTCATTTTTTTGAGCATATTGAGAAGCTTATTAAGGTTTTCATGGATGATTTTAGTGTATATGGTTCTTCTTTTGATGAGTGCCTTGACAATCTTGCTATTATCTTGGAACGATGTATTGAAACTAACCTTGTGTTGAATTGGGAGAAATGCCATTTTATGGTGGATCAAGGTATAGTTTTAGGCCATATTATATCTGTTAGGGGTATTGAGGGAGAAAAATCTAAGGTTAATCTTATTTCTTCTTTACCTTACCCCTCTATTGTGTTGGAAGTGCATTCTTTTCTTGAGCATGCAGGCTGTTATTAAAGGTTCATTAAAAACCTTTTGAAGATGGTCACACCATTATGCAAGCTCTTATAACAAGATCTCTCATTTGAGTTCGATGAGAAGTGTAAGGAAGCATTCAACAACTTAAGGACCTTCTAACACCCCCACTGATGATTTAGCCACCATATTAGTACCTCCCCTTTAAGATAATGTGTAATGCCAATGATTATGCAATAGAGTAATTCTAGGACAAAGAGTGGGAAAAGCATTGCATGCCATCTACTATGCTTCTAAGACTCTAAACCTAGCTTAATCGAATTATTCAACTACTAAAAAAGAATTGTTATATGTGGTTTTTGCTTTAAAAATTTCAATTGTATTTTCTTAGTGCTAAAGTAATTGTTTGTTATGACTATGCAGATTGACGATACTTGCTCATTAAGAAGGAAGCAAAACTGAGCCTAATCAAATGGATTCTCCTCCTTCAAGAATTTAGCTTAGAGATCATAGATAAGAAGGGGGTAAAAAATGTGGTGGTTGACCATCTCAACCATTTGATAAAGGAAGAAGATGATATCCCTCTGCAAGAAACATTTCCGAATGAGCAATTATTTTCTACCAATGTGGCACTACCATGGTATGCAAATATGATCAATTGTTTAGTTACTAATGAATTACTTGTAGGTTTCACAACAGCTCAGAGGGATAAGTTGTGGAATGAAGTGAAGTAATACATTTGGGATGACTCGTATCTTTAGAGGCATTGTGTAGATCAAGTCATTTGGAGGTGTGTACCTAAAAGTGAAGCACCCTCGATCCTAGCCTTCTATCATTTGTAAGCATGTGGGGGATATTTTGGAGTGAAAATAATAACTTATAAAGTTTTGTAGAGTGACTTTTACTAGCCAACATTGTTTAAAGATGAACATACCTTTTGCAAATCATGTGATAGATGCCAACCACAAACTCCTTTGTTTTTTTATGAAATTTTGACATTTGGGGTATTGACTTTATGGGACCTTTTTCTTTATATTTTGACTTTACTTATAAATTGCTTGCATTTGATCATATTTCTGAATGGGTGGAAGCCAAGCCATTATAACTAATGATGTGAAAGTTGTTGTAGATTTTGTTAAGGATAACATTCTTTTAGGTTCGAGATATCAGAAGCAATCATGAGTGACAGAGGAACCCATTTCTATAATAGGGTGATGGAAGTAATGCTCAGAAAATATCACATCTCGCACAAGATTTCCACCACTTACCACCCCCAAACTAATAGGCAATCTAAAGTCTCAAATTGAGAAATCAAGTTGATCCTGGAGAAAGCCAGCAGCCTAGTAGGAAGGATTGGAGCATAAGACTAGAAGTTGCACTATAGGCCTATAGGAAAAATTATAAAATCGTGTTTGTAAAGCCATGCCATCTTCTGGTGGAATTACAACATAAAGAATATTAGGCTATCAGAAGATGCAAAATGAATTTGGATGATTTGAGTGTGCATAGGAAGTTGCAGCTATAGGAGTTGGAGAAAATGCAGAATGACTCTTATTAGAGCACAGCGATATATAAGAAGACAAAAGCTTTTCATGATAAGATGATTTTGAGGAAAAGCTTCTCCGTGGGCCAAAAAGTGCTACTTTATCACTCCAAACTCAAACTATTTATAGGTAAGTTACATTCTCGTTGGGTTGGTCCATTTGTTATCACTTATGTCTTTCCTTTTGGTGTAGTAGAGATACGGAGTCTAAAAATCGACAAGACATTTAGAGTGAATGGTCATCACTTGAAGTCGAAGGCTTCCAAATGGAGGATTTGGAAGTGTTGATGCTAGAGGATGTGATTGGTGTCACTTGATGCACATAACAGGGAGTCCAGCCAACAACAATAAACAAAAGCACTACTTACGAGGCAACCCAAGGGAAGTTAATTTCTGTTATTTACAATTATGTATTTACTATTTTCATAAATTGCTCGATTTCTTGCATTTGATGTTACATTGAGGACAATGTAAGTTTTAAGTCTGGGGTGGGGATATTAGTTCTTATGCATTTTTTTGAGCTTAATTGTAGCTTATATGACTTCTTAGACAGTTTTAAAAATCAAACAAAAAAATTCTTATTTTCATTGATTTTAAGATTATTTAGTCATAATTAGAGTGTGAATTGACTAGAAAAATCAATGGCAACCTTAGTATGTATTTTTGATCTTGTGATTGGTTAATGTGCATTATCCTTAGAAGAGCAGTGACTAGTGGTAGACGAAAACTAGTGAGGTTTTGAGCCTTATTAGACTGAGACATCCATATTAGTCTCTTTGTCTTTTGATTATGTGTGACCTTCATGACATGTACTTCCTAATTTTGCTTTGATTTTTTATTCAAGACCACATTTTTATCACATTCATTTCATGAAAATGATTAGGCATCCTTTGTTGTTTACAAGCCTTATTAGCTAAATAGCTTACCCATGTATAATGAATTTTCCTTTGTGAACCCCCTTTGAGCTTTATTAGCTTTTTCGTTTGTATAAACTACATTACATGCAAATAACTAAATGATATAACCTAAGCCTTAAAGCTAGTGGAGCATTTGTTAATTATTGTTGATTGTGATTGTACAAAAGCCTAAGTGTAGGGGTATGCATACATATGGGTTGATTATATTTGTTAAAATGTCTTATTAATCCCATGTTGATGTAGCTTCTATCACTGTTATATTTGAAACAAAGAAAAGAAAAGAAAAGAAAAATGTGAGTTTGAATAAAAGTATCAATGAGGAAATACAATTGCTTTGAAAAGTTGTGAATTAATGGTTCATCCTCCGTAAATGGTATTGAATGGATGGTTTGAATATATTTCATATAATGATGATGTTGTTTTAGATCAAGCGCTCTTTATGTTATATTCATTTATTTTATGGTGTGAGAGCTGAATTGAGTTACGGAATATAATTGTTACATTCATCATAGCTGACAATACCTAGTTTTAAATGAATGTTAACTTGTGCACTTAATATCTCATTGATTGTTACTTTTGCTTCACTAGCTTGATGATTTTTATACTACCTTACCTAAAATACATGCCACCTTACCCTTACCCACATTACTACCCTAGAAAAGTCCTTTGATTCATGATTATGGATGTGACTTTTAGTGGTGGAGAAATGAAATGATATGCAAAGTTGTGGATTGTTGTGATCATGAATGGTGTGTGAGTGCACTTGTAAAAATATTTTATTTAAACACTTTTTGTCCAAGTCTACCTCTAGATTATTCAATATCTAAAGATGCTAAATCTTGATTAATCATGAGTAAATTTTGTTGCTATAGGTTTTGAAAGTCATTCATCTTTATTTATGATTATCTATTATTAGGAAATATGGAAAATGAGTAAGAATTTTGGTTTGTGATTTTGATTTTGATGATTTGCCAGAGGACAGTCAAAAGCTAAGTGTGGGAGAACTTGATATGTGCTTAAATGTTGATTCATTTGATTTACTGCACTTAGTGATTAATGCCTTGGAAATGCTTAAGATACTCACTTTAGCTCATATTTGATTTTAGGTATATTTCAGAAGTGAAGGAGTTAAAGTGACTAGAAGCCTATTCATTGAATCCATCTTCTCAATTTCCATACTATATTTATTTATGGAGCATGAAGAAGAAGAGGATTAAAAGAAGAAGAGATAAGATAGAGTGTGAAGGAAGAATATGAAGAATGAGGAGTGAGGAGAGCATCTCACGGCCACATATTGCTATGCATGGGCGTAGGAGCTTCTCTCACCCTTGTGCATCACCTCTCACGCCTATGAGAGGTTTGTTAGCACTGTGACAAGGTGTGTCAAGGGTGTGACACACTAGTCACACCTGTGACACACACACTCATGAGTGTGACAAAGCTAGTCACACCTGTGAGTCCATTTGCACGCCTATGAGAGAAAGGATACCTATCCATATAACCCTAGTTTTAAACTATAAAACATAATCTTTTGACGGAATAAAAACATTCATTTAGGACATAAATGGAAACCCTTCATTTCTCTTCATTCTTCAACACCGATAGAGGCAAAGGTGAGAATGGTTGATAGTTAGAGCTTGAAGAAGGAGGTGGAAGGCTAACTTCTCGACTAAGGTTTAAAAACTATTTCATCTTTTTAACATTGTTCTTCTCTTTTCGGATTGTGATGTTGTTTATGTTAATTGAATTGATACATTTGATGTTTGTTATAACAACATAACTTAAGTTAGATAACCCGAACATGTGAAGTTATTGCCTATATTAATCATTTTTCACTTTGTAATGTAGCTTCCAAATTAAATATAAAGATCATATCCTAGGCTATTATAGCACCTCACTCTCGCAGGACACGTACCAGACATCCTGAATGATATCCATATCCATGCCCCACGATAATGGCATGCTAATGCACTTAGTCAATAAAATCTCATTACAATTTTTTTTTATCTTTAGAAATTCATTAATTGCTAGGGCCCATTTCAAATACAAACACTCACAATCATAATGTCATTACAATAAAAATACATTCGCATACATATTGTACAATAATTTCAAAATACATTCCTTAATACAAAAATTACAGGAAAATTTTATGCAGATGTAAACTGATCTCGACCTCTACCTCTTACTTGAATGCAGTAGCTATACTCCCGTTTGGCCAATGGGGTAATTCTTATGAGCCTAAAAAATATTGCAAATTTTGGGTGAGTTTTGTGAACTTAGTGAGTGATCATCCTCGATGACTTACTCAATCATATAACACGTACAATTCATCAAATCATCAGATCAAGTCACATACATTACACATTCACTTAAGCATATGTCATTTAATCATTCATTTCATATTTCACATTCAACACATATCATATACATATGCAATGCTTATGAGACTCACTTTTAGTTATTACGTTGTTGTAACCGAGTGCTATAACTATCCCGTATCTATTGTGGATACCAGGCTTATTAATAACTGTCCCGTATTTGTTGGTAATACCAGGCTCATTAATAACTGTCCTATATTTGTTAGGGATACTGGGCTCATTTTATATAATGAGCCTTTGGCTTTTAATCACTTTCTGAGCTCTAGGCTCTTAATCACTTTCTGAGCTCTAGGCTCTTTTCACATTCTAAGCTTTAAACTCTTTTTCAGTGGCTACTCCAGTCACAACTGCCATTATGTTTCATGCATTCATGTAATGGAATGCATCACATATCATATGCTCAATCGGTCACGTGTTTACATATTCACATTCAATTCACATTTTCCATCGGACCCAAAGTCCAGCATTCAACATCATTGTTGAGTAACACTTTTTCAATCATATGCATATTCTCATGTTTCTTCGTAACTAGGTCCAACGTTCAAAGATCACATTTAGGAACACTTATTTTATCATGTTCATATACAAATAGCACTTCTATATTGCATTCAAGCATTAGAAACTTCGGACCTTCATTGTCCATAATCATACAATCAAATCACATTCACATCTCATTCTCTATCACTCAATTCATAACTTAAACAAAACAAACAATAAAGTAAGACCATCTAGGTCTTCTCACAGTACGCTTTAGATTAATGTTAGCTTCAATGATTCTGGAAGATGTAGACATTTAACCTGCACATCAAAATTATGCAATACACTCGTTGCACACATATACATTAATAACTTTGCATAATTATAAGGATTTATTTATGCACAAATGTGTATACGGACTATGTACAATGCATGTTCTTGACAATCTTGAGTATACTATCAAATTTTACATCTTATACACATTCTCATTTTATAACTCAATTACTCGTCATTTCATTTTTAGCATTATTTGCTCTCATAAAAATCAAATTCTCATTCACTTTAACTTTAATTTGGTACTCATTACTCATTTCTTTTGAATCATAACCACAATTATATGAACCCCTTCATCTCCATTATACACATGTCTTTGGCACTTTAATACCAACAATTCATTCACTATTATTATTCTAACATTATATGATCATACAATATCCAAACTCTCATTCTTTTTTATAAATTTTCTAAAATTCTAGACCTTCAAGTCTATTTTTCGTGATCAATTAGACAATGCAAATGAGGTAATTTAGAAAAATTTCTTCTAAAATAATGTTCCCCATTGTCTTAAGTTTCTAGTGACACTAAAATCATTCAATTTGGTTCAGAAATATGAAAGTTATTCTCCTAATATTTTTGGATTGTTCTTATTCTATTCTAAAATAGTACATTATACTCAACTTCCATCAAAAATTTCAAAGTCTTAGAGACTGAATTAAAATTCAACTTCTTAATATAATTTCTAGACTATTTCTTTAGTTCACTCCAATTTAAAAAAATAATCTCAATTTGAATCCTACAGATCCAAATATAATCAAAATACTGAAGTATATTCAGTAAAATAACACCGGTTCATACTATTCTAACGGATTCCCTCACTTTCATTCAATAAATATTTTTACAATCAATTCAGAATGCTACCAATTTGTTTGGAGAGACAGAATAATGTGTTAGGAATCTATTGTCTTAAGAATCAAGTCATGTGGAGGTCTATAGCAGAAGTTATTATCGAAAGAAGCGAGACTATTTAGCTTGTAACTACTCTTGGATACACAGCAAGTCACAGCTAACAATTGAAGAGCACAGTGTTTTGATGGACAATTAAAATGACTGGTCCAAAAATTTCCAATCACGGGCGTGAGAGTGAAAATTCATGCCTGTTAGAGAGTCACAGGGTGAGAATAAATCACAGGGGTGAGAGAATAAGACAAAAATTTGGACTACGCACACTCAGTCAGAGCTTTCCCACATTTTTCCTTCAATATCTCTGAATTTATTTTATAAGGATATAATTTTTTATATAAAGGTATAAAAATGTCTTACAAGTCCAATGATTCAAGTCTCTTGTCGTTTGGAGGTCGAACGAAGAAGATATAGCCAAAAGATTGAAGGATATTCACATTAGTCCACTTTGGTAAGTATTCAATGTCACAATCGTGCATAAGCACGATCGTGAGATCAAATTGTTAAAGAAAAGTCACGATTATGCTTGTTCACAATTGTGCTTTTCCATACTTCTTCAAAATGTCACGATCGTGCACAAGTACGATTGTGCAGCCCCTCTTTTGTTCTCCAAATTCATACACTGCAGGGTCTCTTCTTCTCAAAACAAACCTTCGGGTTAATCTTTCATGGAAAGTTTGATAAGACAAATGAAAGATTTAGGTAAAACACTCTTCTACAAAATTATTCCTTTATGTATTAATTTGCTAATGAAACTAATTTCATGCAATTTGGTTGAATATTTTGCAAGGTATTCTAAACACATTACACAATGTTCCAAACCACGGTAGAATCCATAATCTCAAGTTCAAGCTAAATTTTGAAACTTTTAGAGACAAAATTTAATTTCGATTCCTTCATAAAAAATATATCTATACGTCTTTAGTTTAATATGAACTTAAAATAATCCCATTTGGATGTCTATAAACCAAGATATGGCAAAACAACAGATGTATGTTCAGTGGAAACACTACATTTGTACATGTCCAGCACACTTCAACATCATTTTCATCTCTTTTGCTTACACTATCACTTCTAGCTTATTTCCTCAATATTTCCTCTTCATTACTATTTCATTTAAGCTCAACTTATAAATCAAAATCTATCATTTTCTAATAATCAAAAATAGAAAATCACACCCACGCATATTATCTTCACATTTTTTGCATTTTCAACTTCTACATTTTCTTCACTTCTTCGTCAATCTTTCATTTTAAATCATTCATTCTCATTCCAGAACATCATATTACAACTATTCTTCCACTCTAAACTCATTCTTCTGTTCATCTCTAAAATGCTTCAAACTCACATATATGCGTATATATATACACAGTGAAAATAGAGTTCTCATTTCTGTTTTTTTCAAAAAGTTTCTACACCTAGTTATACATGTTTTCTAAGATCTTTCAACTCCAAAAATCATTTTAACACCATCTCATAACATTTTTATCATCAAGTTTGAAAAGTCAGCACATGTTGTATACTCTGGTTTTTCACTTACGTTTTGAGCACATGTACATTTTCATTTTATAACTTCAACGTATAACTAACACAATGCATGTTTCATCTTATGCAATAATGAAAAACCATTAAAATTCTTACTTGTCTAAAGCTCCAAAACTTTCGAGATCATGTAAACCCTAGCTTTCCAATAATACCCGATCATCAACAGTCCAGAGTTGTAGGATTAGGTATTTCAGTTATAATGAAGAAGATAACAAAAAGAGATGGTGAGCGAAAAGTGAGAGCAAAAATTTCTTTGTGAGGGTGAGAGATTTTTCTAAAAGAATGAATCTTCCAGAAGATAAAGAAAAATCTCGAAGAAGAGACCACACAATAACTGGGTCTTTCAAATAGAATTATATAGTACAACTTAAACAAGACAAATGACACATGTTACTTATCTATTGGTCCAATTCGTAATGCTTTAAACTAGTTTCTCTTATTAAGCTAGTTTAACAATCTCCAAATTTTCAAAGTCATTTTCTCAATAATTTCTAAAATCATTTTTAACAATTCTCCAACATCATTAGTTTTTCATTTCTATTTCCTTCCATCAATTTACTTGCCAAATGGCATTTTCCTAGTCTAATAATATTCAATCTTTTCAAAAATTCTCCAAAAGTCTAATTTAACAAATACACTCTCCAAATAAGTTTTCAATTTAACAATCTCACAATTCTCAATAATATCTCATCACAATTCAATTATATATGAAATATCAATGAATGCATGTACAATTATTTTTAGGTGCAAAAATACAAAGTTCATATGTATGTGTATATAATATAATGCATGAATATGAAATGCATTTCTAATCTCTCAATAATCTCTCTCATATTTTTTATTTTAGCTTGAAAGTGAGTAATGGGATGTTACAGCTATTCGATAACTAGGTTTTATTAACAACCGTGTCTCAATTAAACACAACCTAAGGGAAAACCGGAATTAGCAGCATACTATTAGTCTTAGATCAATAGTTTGAAGAGAGGTGTGAAGACGTTAGGATGATGGGATATGTTTAATCGTGTTTAGGCCAATATTGAACCTAGAACCAAACCTTGCTTATATTCGACACTTTAATCATTTTTTGATTACTTGCATTAATTTGTTCTTGATATTTTACTTTTACTTTATTTTCTAAATTGCTTAAAATCCCAAAATACGCCTTGTTATTTTTTGTTGGATACCCCGCCCTTGTGAGTCACGAGCCTGACGTCTTAAGTGACATCTGGACACATCTCCCGCAAGGGTGGCGTGCCCCCACCAGGACAACCTACTCTTACTATATCCGAATAGAAGTCGACCTTAAGCATGTTGCATCAGCCTTGGGACAAGTGGCAATACTGTCATTAGGGATATCGGGTGAAGATTTTCTTAGGACGATTTCAAACAAGGCCTAGAGACCTACAACTTTGAGGAAGACCCTGAGGTCGGATTCTATCTTCTGAAGGGGGTTGGAAATGGAACAGAAGATAGGGGCAAGGCGAATGATAGAAGAAGCAAAAGACAGAAGAAGCGAAAGACAGGAGGAGCGAAAAAGCAGAAGAAACGAAAAGGCAGAAGAAGCGAAAAACACAGAAGAAACAAAAAGGCAGAAGAAATGAAAAGACAGAAGAAACAAAAAGGTAGAAGAAGCAAAAAACACAGAAGAAACGAAAAGACAGAAGAAACGAAAAACACAGAAGAAATGAAACACAGAAGGAGATGACGTCACACACAAGAAGATTATGTCATCACAGAAGAAGCAAAACACGGACGATAGCAAAACACAGACGATAGCAAAACACAGATGATACAAAACACAGAAGGAGATGACGTCACACAGAAGAAGATGACATCATCACAGAAGAAGCAAAACACAGACGATAGCAAAACACAGACGATACAAAACACAGAAGGAGATGACGTCACACAGAAGAAGATGACGTCATCACAGAAGAAGCAAAACACAGACAATACAAAACACAAAAGGAGATGACGTCACACATAAGAAGATGACGTCATCATAAAAAAAGCAAAACACGAACGATAGCAAAACACAGATGATAGTAAAACACAGACGATACAAAACACAGAAGGAGATGACATCACACAAAAGAAGATGACATCATCACAGAAGAAGCAAAATACAAACGATAGTAAAACACAGATGATAGCAAAACATAAATGATACAAAACATAGAAGGATATGATGTCATACAGAAGAAGATGATGTCATCACAGAAGAAGCAAAACATAGAAGGTACAACTACTTTCTTGCACCTCTTCCCTTATAAGAACCCTGGCTTTCAACTCAGACGTCCAAAATTTTCATGCTAACTACCGTTGAAAAGATGACCGAAAGATTTACGACTTACTATAAGACACATTTGCCTAAATCAGCTTAGCTTAACCCAGAATTTCCCCTGAAGTCAGAAGACGAATTTTTTTACTTTTACGAAACTTGCAAAATTTCAATGTACGAACTTGAGAGGGTCATGAGTAAATATGCAAATATATACCATTTTCATCAAAAGATAAAAGTTTTACAAAGTTTTAGTGGGCATTTCAAGCCGCAAGTACATTAATACATTAAAATCCCAAAATACAAAAGATACATGATTTGTTCAAAAAACAACTAAAGCCTTGCTTTACAAAACTTGCTTCAAACACGAAATAATTAAACTAGGAGTGCTGACATGCCTCTTGACATACTCGATATCCTGCTTATCACCTGAATGTGTGGGACGATATTTGGGGGGTGAGCTTAAAGCCCGTAGGTAACAATTTTATAATTGTAACAAGAAAAGACATTTATAAGTCATTTTCAGATGCAAAAATTCATGTGTATGCAAATCATGGACGCATCACTCATATCAACTTGTCATGAACACATAAACATATCAAATGGTTTGGGTAAGTCCAAAACATGACGCACTATACATTTCCAATGAAATGGTCCTGTGTAGGCGGGAATTCTTAAGGGAGTCCTTGAGGGAGCTTCATACCACTAGCGGTCAGGAGGGAGAAGCCTATAATTGGGTCAACAAGCACGTGACAATTCTTGAGGGACTACCACAAACCCACATAATACATAGGTTTCAAAATCTTGTAAACTTGATGCCCAAAATGGCACATTTTCTTGAAACTTTGCTTTTTCACATGCTTGTTATACCTTACAAACCATTTTCAAAAGCATGGTTTTATAATCATGCATCATTTTAACAAATCATCTTTAAAAACAACTCACGTATTATTTGACAGAAAACATTTATTGGCTTATTACTTAACTATAAAAGTGAAACCCACCTTGAAGTCCTTGATTGTGGTTTTATTTAGGAAAACCTATCCTCTTGCTCCTCTTGTCCTTCTTGATTCTCTTTTTAACATAATTACAATCCCCAAATCAATAGAAATTTCCATATGAAAAACCAAAAAAACTAATGTATAAATAGATCCTAGAACCCTTCAAACAATTCCATAGCCTTAAAATGCTCTTACCTCAAATTTTCTCTAAATGAAGAAATGCTTGGTTCAAAAGAAAGCTCTTATCTTCCTATATATTTTTCCCTTCTTGATCACTCTCAAAATCTCTCTTGAAGGTTGAGAAAAATCAAAACCTAGCTCAACCTCTCTTTTCTTTCTAAACCCACGACACTCTCTTTACCTTCTTTTTTACTTTTGTGCTTTCTCTATTATGTTCTTCCTCACCACGTTTTGGCCTTTTTTTTAAAAAGCAAACCAAAGATTTCCTCTTCCCATTTTTGCCCCTCCTTCAAAGCCTTAAAGCCTTCACACTTAAGTGATCTCACCAAAATACCCCTTATGCAACTTATCACTTTAACTTTAATCCAATTCACCTATGTAACATAATCTCATTAACATAAATAGGCTACTTAATTCCAACGTACACTAATCTAGCAAGATCCCAAAATTAACCTAATCGTGCTCATTTATCAAAAAAAAATTAGAGGCCAACAATTCTTCCCCTCTTAAAAGAATTTCGTCCTCGAAATTCATACCTGAGTCACTGAAGAGGTGTGGATACTTCTCCTTCATGGTTTCCAAAGGCTCCCATGTGGCCTCTTCCACAAAATGGTTTCTCCACAAGACTTTGACCAGTTGAACTGTCTTGTTCCTGAGGACCTTCTCCTTGGTGTCTAAAATCTCCACTAGAATCTCTCATAACTCAGATCATCTCTCAACTGAACCTCAGTAGTCTGAATGATGTGGGAGGGATCCGACCTATACCTCCTTAGCATGGATACATGAAAGACATCATATATCTGTGACAATTCTGGTGGCACCGCCAACCTATAAGCAAGCGGTCCACACTCTCAAGAATTTCATAGGGACCCACGTATCTCAGACTCAATTTTCCCTTCTTGCCAAACATCATGACTCCTTTCCAAGGAGACATCTTAAGAAATACTTTTTCATCGACTTCATACTCCATCTCCTTCCGGTGTGCATCATTATAACTTTTCATTCTATCTTGTGCTGCTTTAAGCATGATTGAGCCCAAGTTTATTATATAAATTGGCTACACTTTCATTGTATTTATTGTGCTTTTCTGCTCTTTATTTGTGAATTTTGTGTTTTAATTAGTCCCTTGCATGAGCTCACACTTTATACAATTTGACAGTGGATTTGTTACAAATTGACATTGATTTCAT
>JANVCQ010131979.1:0-25222 GCA_025531925.1 Erythroxylum plowmanianum
CATATTCCAACAGGCTCTCACGACTGAATGGAGTTCATAAAACTTCACCAACTAGAAGAAATTCTAATCCAATACTTATCTAAAGAGTTGGATCGTCATTTTGGGGATGTAATTAATTAAAAATAAGATGAACATTTTTTATATATAAATTGGAAAATGTTAAGACTTCATCATAAGATAATTTTAGAAATATTAATAAAAGAGAGCTTTATTAACTATAGTGTTTAATAAATTTAAATTTAACTCTTAATAAAATTAAATTAACTGAGAACCAATAAAATATTATATTCATTCCAGAGTGACTCTGGCGAGCATGCTTCCCTAACAGTGGAGATTCCGATGAGCTCCTCTTCCCTGCTATGGCGACTCTTTCTTCTTCTTCTCCTTCCTCCCATTCCCCCTTTCCCCTTTACCTTCTTCTCATTCTGTTCCCCCAATCCGTAACCCACAATCCCTAATTCGTGACCCAATCCCTAATCTGAAATCCCCTATTCGAGCCCCTCTCCCTAATCAAAACTCTAATCCTAACACTCAAGAGCCTTCCCCACCCCCTGATCCTCTCCTTCATACGATCCCTTCTATTCCGTCTCCTTTGCCCTCTAAAGGTTCCTCTCCTACCCTGCCTGTCCCAACCCCTTGTCCCCCTAGGAGCATCCTCCCCAGGCTCCACTTCGATCTTGGAAGAGCGTCATGGAGGCCAGCAATGGGATCTCGTCTGCGACCCCAGAGCTATCTTTCTTTCCTCCTGAAGTCAAAAAAAACCAAGTCTTTGTTATTCCTCTGAGGGAGCTTGCACAGCGAGGAGTGTCTAAGTTTCGTACTGCATTGTTCGGTTTCTTCCTGAGAAAACGTCCGACTTACCGGGTGGTTCAGCGTGCCCTGGCGAGGTCTTGGGCTGGCTTTGGACTTCAGAAGATCTTGATCACTGGATCGAATAATTTTTTGTTCCGCTTTGACTCCGAGGAAGGTATAAAGTCAGTGGTTGACCGTGGACCGTGGACCGTGGCACATTCAAGGCAAGCCACTATTTCTCCGGCAGTGGAGCTTAAATGGTGGAGACGTGGCAGACATCCAGAAAGCTCCAGTTTGGGCTCGCTTCTATCACATTCCAGTCGAATACTGGAACATTGAAGGCTTGAGCAGAATCGTCAGTGTTGTGGGGGTCCCTCTTCTGATGGATACTCCAACTGTTAAAATGACACGGATCAGTTATACAAGGTTGTGTGTGGAACTGGAGTTGATGAAGCAGTGACCATCTACGTTTCAATTGGCTACGTATGGTGAGGATGGACAGATCTCCTTCCAGGAAGTCTCCATTGAGTATGAATGGAAGCCACCAGTGGGAGAGCAGCGGAAGGTGTGGGCTCCTACAGGGCGCCAATTTGCAATAGGCCTTAGCCATGAGTTGGAGCAGAAGAAGGCTCTGGAGCCTCAAGTGGTTACTAAGCCAGCTCCTACTCCTCTGGAGACCCCCATGGATGTTCACCAGTTGCTAGACCTACCTTAACAGGCTATCACTAATACCACGAAGTTCCCAGACGATCAAGAAGTTTGTCTAGCTAGGAGTCTTCCTCCAGGAGCCTCTCAAATCAATTCCCCCGAAGAAAGCAGTGGCAACAGTGGGGAGTCTACTACTCAGCCAGCATATCAGACAAGTATACCTTCTTCTCCTTCTTCTGAATTGAGACTTGCTAGTCCTAGGACTGTGGGAGGGGCTGAGGGGGAATTCTTAGTTAGAAGAACAAGGAAAACTAGGAAGAAACTGAAGTAGTGGTAGGTTTGTGGCATAGCTAGTTTAGTGATTATGGATTGTGTGTTTTGGAATGTGAGGGGCCTGACTCACCCCAATAAACAAGAAGCTGTCCGTGCTTGGCTTAAACAATCTTCTGTCTCTTTTATTTGCTTAGTGGAAACTAGGATTCGCTCTCCTGGTCTTTCGAATTCTGTTTGTCAGTCCCTGTTTCCTCATTGGGATAGTTTTAGCAACATAGGCCCCTCGTCGAATGCTCGTATTTTGATTGCTTGGAAGTCTGACCTCCTCCAGTGCTTTATATGTAGTTATTCTGATCAGTTTGTCCATGTGGAACTCTCTCCTCGATATAGTTTAGATTCTTTCTATGTCTCTTGTGTCTATGGTGCTAATAATCCGATCCATAGGAAGCTTCTTTGGAGTGCTCTAACCAATATTTCATTGTCTGTTGGTCAACATCCATGGTTACTTGCTGGCGACTTCAATGTCATTCTCCATCCTCATGAATCTGACCCTCCCAGTGTCTCTGCCCTGAGTAGTCAACTTGATTTCAGAGAGTTCATTGGCGATTGTCACTTATTTGACCTAAACTCTAGTGGGCCTATGTTTACATGGTCCAATAAACATCAAGGTGCTTCCTTCATTGCACGTAAGCTTGATAAGGCCCTTATCAACTCTTCTTGGAGTCTTAGGTTCCCATCTTCCCATTGTATTATCCATGACCCTCATACTTATGACCATTCCCCTCTAGTGGTTAAGGCCATAGGTACCCAACCGAAGCCCCCCTTCTCCCTTTAGGTTTTTCAACCTTTTAGCAGCTCAGCCCAATTTCCTTAGGGTTATTGAGGAAGCTTGGGCTTCTCCTGTCCTAGGTACTCCCTTATTTAAGATAGTGACCAAACTTAAAAAGGTTAACGCAGCTCTTAAACTTATGAATTCCAATCAGATTGGGGATATCAATGCTCGAGTTATGAACTGTCAAACCCAGTTAAACCTTATTTAGGACCAATTGAGGGCCTCCCCTAGATCTTCCCATCTGCTCGCTAGAGAAACTAAAGCTATAGGAGCTCTCTATTGATCTCTCGAGGATCAAGAATCCTTTTATAAACAAGCTTCTAGGATCAAATGGCTTAAAGACAGGGACCGAAATACCAAATTTTTTCATAATTCCCTCTTTGTTAATAGGAACCGGAATGCTATTCACTCTCTAGAGGTGGGTAATGGTAGTAAGGTAGTGGAGCTTAGTGCTATTCAATCTCAATTTCTTGAGTTCTTCAAAGGTTCTATTGGGACTGCAAAGCATCTGCATTCCTCTAAGGAGTTTGTAGCTAATCTTTTTCCTTCTCCACTTGAGGGCTTTCATTCCCAAGTAATTATAGCCGAAGTCTCCCCTCGAGAAATTCGTGAGGCTTTCCACTCTCTTAGTCCCAGTAAGGCCCCTGGCCCTAATGGTTTTAATGTGTACTTTTTTCGAAAGGCTTGGCCTATTGTAGGGGAGGAAATTACAGGAGCAATTCAAAAAAATTTTCTCCAGGGAAAACTTCTAAAAGAGCTTAATTCCACCTTCATTACCCTTATTCCTAAGACTGCCCACCCTTCCACTGTCCAAGATTTTAGGCCCATCTCCTGTTGTAATCTGATTTACAAGGTCATTGTCAAAATCTTAGCAAATCGCCTAAGCCCTCTCCTCCCTCTTATAATCAGCCCAAATCAAAATGCCTTTATCAAGAATCGTCGTATTGGGGACAATATCCTTTTAACACAAGAAATCTTTAAGAACTATCACATTTCGAATTCTCATAAGAGGTGCGCTTTCAAAGTTGATCTCCGCAAAGCCTATGATTCTGTCCATTGGGATTTTCTTCTTAACACTTTAGAAGCCATAGGTCTCCCGCAAAGGTTCATTGGGTGGGTCAAATAATGCATCTCCTCCCCCTCTTATGCCATCCTGGTCAATGGGTTTCCTACGCCTTTTTTTAAAGGGCAATCTGGGTTAAGATAGGGTGATCCCCTATCCCCTTTCCTTTTTATTCTCTGTATGGAAGTGTTCTCTAGGTATTTGAGAGTCTCTATAGACAACAACCCCCAGTTCAAATACCATTGGAGATGTCAAGGTCTTAAGCTTACCCATCTTCTTTTTGCAGATGACCTCTTACTGTTTTGTTATGGGGATTTGATCTCAGCTCAGCTTTTGCTTGACTCTTTTTTTACTTTCTCTCAATTTTCTGGTATGGAAATGAATACATCTAAAAGTCAGTTTTACCTATCCCCGGATGTTAACTATCTGAGTCGCAGGATGACCCTTGTCTCCGGTCTTCAGCAAGGTTCCCTCCCTTTTAGGTATCTAGGAGTCCCCCTCATTACAGGTTGACTATCTAGACAGGATTGTACTGTTCTCATAGATCGGATTGAAAATAGGATTAATCGGTGGACCCATAAGTGCCTTTCCTATGCGAGTAGACTCCAATTGATTACTTCGGTCCTGTTCTCCTTCCATGTCTACTGGTCTTCTCATTTCATTCTTCCCTTTTCCATCCTTAAGGATATTGAGGCAAAGCTTAGGAACTTTTTATAGGCAAGGAAGGCAAAGTCTTATTCTAGGGCTAAGGTGAAGTGGAGTGACATATGTCGTCCTAAGAAGGAAGGAGGTTTAGGGGTTAAAGACTTGACTACTTGGAATTATGTTCTTTTAGGTAAACGGATATGGTATTTGTTTGAGGATCGGGAAGCACTGTGGGTTAAGTGGGTTCATACAATTATTTTGCGTAGGATTAATTTTTGGAGTGTTGGTCCTTCCTATAATAGTTCGTGGAGCTGGAGGAAGATCTTATCAGTTAGGGACAAGTTGTGTCATCAATTCAGATTTAAGATAGGGAATGGTATGTCTACTCTTTTCTGACAGGATCTGTGACACCCGCAGGGAATTTTGGGCTCCTTGGCCACTCCGAGAGAGATCAATAGATCGGTGCTTCCACTTATAGCCCGTGTCTCTGACGTCATTCTAAATAATGCTTGGAGCTAGAGGGAGGGTTCTCTGGACCTCCTTAGACACCTCGAGCCTCCTGTCAATTTACCTAATTGTACCATACCTGATCGCTTAGAATGGCTAGCAAGCCCTACTAAGTGCTATACCAATGCGTTAGTTTATCAACTCTTGCGACCCCAGCTACCGGTAGTTTCTTAGTACAAACTGGTTTGGTCCTAATTCAGTACTCCTCGTTGCTCCTTTATTTTATGGCTTGCTTACCTACATAAACTTCAAACCCGGGATAAACTTTTGTACCTATATACTCCTAATCAATGTTTCCTATGCCTCTCAGCTAATGAATCCATCGATCACTAATTTTTTGCCTACCCTTTTGCTCACACCATTTAGGAACACTGTCTCACCCAATTTGATTTGCCCATGACCAACCCTTCAACTCTCTCGGCTATCCTCTCCTGGTATAACTCTGTTTCCAGTACTAGTGTTCCCGCTATCATTCACTTCCCTTTTTTGCTTTCCACTACCGTCTACCATCTATAGACTGAACGGAATGCTAGGACCTTCAAGAATAAAGCACAGGCGGAGGAGAGAGTGTATCTTAGTGTTATCTCCCACGTTAGGGAACTTCTCAACCTCCGTATTAAGAGGAGGTAATTTTATTTTTTAGGATCATTCTTCTTTTGCAGGTTATGTTTTCAGTTCTTTTCAGGTTGCAGCATGTGGGGTTCCTTGATTAGTCCATGACTGGTTAGCCACCCTGGAGGTTCTTCACACTTACTATTGGGTGGCGGCTTTCCCTTGGCCTTTCAGGTGCTCAGGATGTTTGTGAGCAGCTTCTCCTTAGCCTCTTTTGGTTTGCTTCTTCTGGGCGTATGTCTTTTAGTTCGACTTTCACATGGCTGATTGTTGCTTTGTTTTTGTTTTGTATTAATTCCTTGCTTCTGCTATCCTTGCATGGAGTATTATTGCCTTGGCTCTCTTGAGGCGAGTTGCTTAGCAATGTCTCCCACGACACTTGTAATTGGACTTTTTTGTACATATTTTTTCTTTTCTATATAATTCTTCTGATTTACCAAAAAAATTAAATTACCTCGTATAGTGTTTCCTTAAGACTGCCAGGGAGCTATCACAAACTTTTAGATATGGGCCTAAAACTAACCTAAATTAGGTAAGATTAGAAGGTAAGTATTTGTCTATATTTGTCTCTCAAGCTAACTGATGATGACATAAGTTTTAGATTTAGTAGATCCAAACAAAGTTATTTATTATACAACTAGTGTTTAACTTAAGTAGTTAAAACTTATTATTACAATGAAATTTATAAATACTACTTATAAAATAAGTTCAAGTCAAACAAAGAATACTTTCAGGCTCTCTAACGGCAACTTTATTTGTAATTAATTACTCAAGAATCAATACACTGAAATTGGAGATGAATTTTTTTGGTAGTGTTTATCTTAAGTATATTTACTAATTTAAAATTTTATAATAGAATTATAATTAAAGAGTTATTTCTAACTTTATTAATTTAAATAATAATAGATTGGAAATAGAGAAACATAAAATCTATAAATATTAATTAAATCAAATTTTAAATTACTAATTTATTAAATAATTTATTCAAAATGCATAATTTACGATATATTAATCAACAATAATTTATTGAGTGTTTATACTTTAAAAATTCATAATTATAATTTTCATTCCATATAAAAAATGTTGAGGTAGAGATAGACTTTATGAATAGTTGGTATTAGGGTTTGTCAATGTCAAAGGTGTTGAAGTTGACATGGGAAATTCAGTCCTAGTCTTTGAGAATGATTTTCCTTAAAAATATATATATAAAGTAGCTATTGGCATATTCAATGGAGCTTTGGTTCTCTCTGTAAGTCCTCATTTTGGGACATACATACGAGGAAGGCTAACATAGCATCCAACATAGCCCTAAGCTAACGTTCTTTTGATTGTTTGTATGTACAGAATTGTCTATTAAAGACCTGTAAAATATACAGGCTTAAGGGTTTTTATGATGAAACAGTTTAGACACTCAAATTAGACTTGTGATATTTACTATTTAGAGTTGTGTGAGATAAAAAGAAAAAATATTAACTTTACTTCTTCTTTAAAAATTATATTATATTGTAATTAAAAATTTAAAATTTTTTATATTATATAATCTTAAATTACAAAAAGTTAAGACACGTGAATAAATCGATTTATTTTGTACTGTTAGATGGGTCTTTTGTGTTCTTCATTTGATGATAATTTTCATTTATTTTACATTATTACTAGCTATTCCACACGATCTTTTTGTTGGATTTTAGTTATAAGATTAATCTCTTGTAACTTTATTACGTAGGCGTATGTTGATAAACTTTCTCAAAATATAAAATAAACACTACATACTTACCAACAATCAATCGTAATCGTTAGAAATCTTATCGACAAAATAACCATATTCCGATGGAAAGGAAAAGTTTGTAGGCAAATTTACTGATAGTCACAGTCATTTGTTGATAAATTTACTTACAATCATTTTAACAATGCTTTTTTCTATCGATTGATTTCATCGCTAAATTATATTACTGATAGAACCCAAACATTTTTTGTCAATAATTTCCGTTGCTAAATGACATTTTCCTTGTAGTGTAATAATGCAGTGAATTTCCAATATCTTGAAGTCCCACCACTTAACATCGATTTTATATCAAAAAATCATGAAGCAAATTGTTCGAGGTAGCTCTGGACTCAGTTTCAGATTATGCAAGTTTTACTTGTTGGGAATTAATTCAAAATTTTAGAATTATTAAAATTTCTTTAGAATATATCTTAATTTTTTAATTTTATCTTATAAGCTAAATTTATTGACTGAAATATCTATTTTAATTTCTTTATTTTGCCTATATAAGAAAACTAAGTTTATTAATAAAACAAATTGAGTGTTAAGGATTCTTTTATCTTTATCTTTTCTCACCTTATACATGTTATTTTCTTTAAAATTCCAACATTACAGTGCAAAATTAACCTGGACTAGGCTTCCTTTTGAGTTGCATTTCACACAAGTCATATTCAAGGATAAAACTTGTATCGCTATGGATTATGAAATATCAAAACTTTGGAAAACAAGGAAACCAATGAACACAAAATGACTACATCTTTCTCTCCAAGGAAAGAAAAGTTTAGGTCAGTAAGAACATTTCTGGCTAAGCTTAGAACCGTGATCATTAATTAATTCAAATGTTGAAAGCCAACTGTACGAAGAGAGATATGTAGAGGACCACTGGCACAGACAATTTCCTCCACTCGTAAAGATTATTCGTGCCTGCGTGAAGATACCAGCATATCAGTACAGCTTCCTTTTGATTCTTTCTTCGTCGACTTTTCCATCTCTGAGTTCAGTGATGACGCCTTTTCATTCACTAAAGACAAGTATTAGAGCTCAATCACCTTAATCATTCATGCAAACTGAGGTGATGACAAATGGGTTTGGGCTTGGGTTGGGTCTAGCTGACTCGGCTCAACCCAAAGTCAATAGACTAGGTTCGAATTGACAAGGCCTCTGGTCAGGATCAAACTCTGGTTGCCCATACCTGGCCGGAGGCCCAACCCTTATTTGCAAATGATATTATTTTGTTGAAAACCATATCATTTTATATTTTTAATTTTTTAAAAGAAATTGGGCATGACGGATTAGGGCTTGGGCTCTAGCTTAGGTCCAAGGTCTAATTAGCCATTGTCATTCTTAATTTGGAAATATTCAATAATACGCAGTCTTATCTATAACTAATAAAAAGACTAAATTTACTTATATATATATATAGTAAAAAGACTAAATTTAATTATATATATATATATATAGGTATTTTATATCAAACTTTAAAAAAACAAAATTCTCCATCTTCCTGTCTTTTTGGAAGCTTGAAAACGGAATTCAAATGCTCAGTTACTCCATGTCATCGTCTAGTCAGCAACCTGACGCTGAATTATGCTCCAAGTCACACAACAGACACCGACGATGGACCAGATAGAGTGTGGAAGGCGTATGCCTATATAAAATAGGCACAAGCAAGAACACTGTACACATTCTCGAATGTTGGCTTCCATGCCAACTTAATATCATATTTGACTATAAAACTTCAGCTGCCGCTCGTAAAGGCCTCAAACATTGTCAGTAACTTCGATGGAACTGCTAGCTTGATGACGATGGCTGGGGCTTTGGTTGCTGATTCTTTTGCTGGCAATTATTGGACCATCGTAATTAGCTGCATAATCTATGAACTGGTAATTGTTATCTCTTCTACTATGTTCGTATGTGTTTAAACTGAATTGCCAAGTTCACATAAAATCCTGGAACATCATGTCTTTCCTGAATCAAACGTATCCTGACTCTAATGTATCATACACTCTCAAAATGCATATAAAGCAGAACAGCAGCGTTCTGTGAGTTTGCAGAGTTCATGCAATGTTGAAAACTACTCAAAAATTGAGACTTCTGACAGTCAAATTCCTGTTTTTTGTCACAGGGGTTGATTAGCCTTACTACATCAGCAGCCATCAAGTCACTAAACCCACCAGAATGCCAGAACCTGGTGAACTGCATGGAAGCTTCAGGGTTCCAGTTAGGAATCCTGTACTTGTGTCTCCTCCTGATAGCAATTGGATTAGGTGGAGCCAGGCCTTGTGTTCTTTCTTTCGCTGCAGATCAAATCAGTATGGATAAAAAAAGTGTTGAATCCCGAAGCTGGAATTTTTTCAGTTGGTAGTACTTCGCACTCGGTGTTGCCAGGTTATCAGCACTTACCATAGTTGTTTATGTTCAGGACAACATAAGCTGGGGTGTGGGTCTAGCAATACCAACAGTGGCCACAGGTCTTGCATTTATCCTGTTTGTAGGTGCTTCTCGACTTTATAAGAAGGTAAAACCAGGAGGTAGTCCCTTGACAAGATTAGCTCAGGTGTTAGTTTCAGCTATCAGGAAGAGAAAAGTTGTGCTACCAGAGGACACAGGGCTTCTGTATCAGAATAAAGAGCTTGATGCTGCCATATCAGTGAATGGGAGGCTTCTGCACACTGATCAGTTCAGGTCAGTTCATTAATCAAACCAAGGCTTTTGATCTTTTCAGGTTTCTCACTTTGTGCTCTGATTAATCAAACCACGGCTTTTAATCTATAGGCTTAAGGGTTTTTATGACGAAAAAGTTTTGACGCTCAAATTAGATTTATGATATTTACTATTTAGAGCAGTCTGAAATAAAAAGGAGAAAATATTGTCCTTATTTTTTTAAAAACATTAAATTATATTATAATTAAAATTTTTATATTATTTAATCCTAAATTACGTAAGATTACGACACGTGAAAGAATCGATTTATTTTGTACTGTGAGATGGGTCTTCTATTGATATTGAATGTGTTCTTCACTTGATGGTAATTTTCATTTATGTTACATTGTTACTAGCTATTTCACAGGTCTTTTTGTTGGATTTTAGGTATGAGATTAATATCTTGTAACCTTAGTACGTTGGCGTGTGCTGGTAGACTTTCTGAAATTACAAAATAAACACTACATACAATCAAGCATTCTGCATAGAAAATTGATATTTGGGTGAATAATTGAGAATGAACCAATTAGGTGTTTAGGTCATTGAATTTTGTGTTAAAATTTGATTAAATTAGGGCCAAACTATGCCCCTAAATTTGTCCTTAATAGGCCAAAACTTTGGAAGACTGAAAACGTAGGAATTCGTAGAGAGGAGAGACGGGGGGTAATTAAGAACTATGCCACTAAATCCCTTCATTAGCTAAAATGGGAAAAAATCAGCGTTTTGCCTGAGCAAGCTAAAAACAAACGAACGCAACCGGAGAAGAAGTTGGGTTTGACGGAAGAAACCGTTTGCAGAAGTCTGGAGGTTCTGATTTGGTTGTCCGGTGGTGTTTTTCTCCTTGCTAGCGACTGGGTGTCTGCGATTGAAAAGGGAGGCGTTTCTAAAAAAATGGCTTTTCCAGTAGGAAAAGGCAGCATAGTCGAAGATCCGCTCCCAGCGGCGGAAGCAGCATGCAGCAGGCGACTGCTAAAGCCAAGGAAATGGCGGCTTCATCTTGACGGAGGATTCAGCCCCTGACTGTGTCCCAACTTAAAATCTTAGTGAGGTTAATTAATTAATTAGGCTAATTATACAGTATTTAGAGTTAATTTAAATTTTTATTTAACTTTATAAATTTATTTTAATAATTTTAATAATTAATTTTAAATAATTAGTCCAGCGCTGAATGTCATGCGGCAGTGTAGCCAATCAATAAAGAAAGTTAGTTGAATTGCACGTTAATGGGAGACCAATTAAAAGCTTAAGGAAAGGGTTACATATAACATTAACCAAAAAACACATTTTTAAGAAAAAAAAACATAACCCAAAAAAAAAAAACAAAAACAAAAAAAGTACAGTATAGTCTTAGCTGTGTTTACACAGGAAGAATGCTTGCTCGCTCCCTCACAGTGAGAAATCTACTCCTAATGGAGACATAAACCATATTGATGAACATCGCTATTGTGTTGAAGAGAAGCTGACGACGATCCACCGAAAGAATGATACAGATTCCATACAGGAATGGTTGCAATGAGCTTGGAAAGATCATTGAAGCAAGGGAAGCTACAGATAGAGACCCGAACAGCAACTTGAAACGATGAACAAAAATTGTGTGCGCTTGAGCATTACCTGAGAATTCCCCCAGCTCGACGGCATATACCAAGCAGTAAACCAGCAAACAGCCAGTAGCGAACCAAACTGTAACGGGGTGTTCTTCAAATGGAGAATCACAAGCATTTCCCTGACACTTGAGCTGAAGCAAGGTAAGGAGCACAGGGACAATGAAGACAACGATGTTATGGAAGGAAACATCTGGAGCAATCTGAGAGAACACAAACTGGCGTATCTCAGGCATGTTTCCAAGAGCAGGGTTGATCCTTGGTAGAATTGGTACAACTTTGATTAGCTTGGAGGGGGTTTATTAGTACGGAGTGGCGTTGCAAACGCAAACCTCCTTTTAAAGGACGGACTCCTTATGCAAAGGAGGAGAGCTAGAAGAAAGGCGTTTCAGCTTTGTTATTGTAGGTTGGCTTTAAAAATGTGAGCTTTCTTGCCCATTATATAATTTTAAACAACTAGGACTTTGGTGGTCATTCTTGGTAGTCATTGTCACCTTCATTGTCACCTTCATTGTCTCATTGTCTCAATTAATGCCACAGGCAGTCATTGCCACCTTGGTAGTCAATGACCACCAAAGTCTTATACCTTAAAATTATATAATAATTAATATATTATATTTTACATATTGTTTAAAATATTTTAATAATATTTATATGTATAAATAATTTTTATTAAAAATAAGATATAATTAAATTTAAAAATATTTTTTATGTTGTCAAACAATCTAATGTATAAAGTTTTTTCAAAAAAGTTTTTTAATTGACAGTTAAATAATTAATTGACTTCTTAAAAAAGCTCTTCTTAGAAAAGCTCTACTGAATGTTAAAAAAGTTATATCTACTAAAAAAGTACTTTTTTATTTTACAGCTAAAAACTCATTTTTAAAAAAAATTATGATAAAAAAAGTGATTATTTACCTTCCAAAAATTCAACCAAACAGGCACTAAAGTGTTTTCTTAACAGGCTTTTTCTTAAGCCGCCATCTCTATGGAAATAATTGAAACAGGCTGAATGGATCTTAGTTATACAAAATCAACAGATATTAATTAATGCAAAATAGCATTTATTAACTCATTGTGCACCATTGTGCCTTCTTTCGCAAAGTGCCTCCTTTTGTCATCAATGTGTGATCGAAAAAATATAAAAAATGTAAAAAATAAAATATTTTGTCATCAATTAAATATAGTAATTAATTAAGGTAAAAAAAAAGTCACATGTTACGTTAATATTGCTTAATTTAAAATGTTGTCATAAAATTATAAATATTTAATGTAGGTAAATACAAATATTATCAGAGACTGAAATAGAAATTAAATTTCTCAACATAAATTAAATATTTTAATTAAAAAATGTTAAATTTTGTTGCTATGAATTAAATATTTCAGTTAATTGAGATAATGAAAAAAAAGTCATAACATGTCATATTATTTAATGTGTGCATGAATATTGTGTAATTTAAAAATTTGTGATCAAATTATAAATATTAAAATTTTTAAATGTATATTAAGAAAGGAATTATGATAGAATAGTTAAAAATATATAAGTTAGAATATTAAAAATGAATTACTAAAATTAGTTTATAAAATTTTGGAATGAAAAAATTAAATAATTTAAGAAATCTATATTGTGATGTATTTGTTATAAATGATAAAATATAAAAAGCAAATAAAACTGCTATTATATCCACCTAAGTCATGAGCGTGACTTAACGATTGAAAAAAACTAATTAAAAAATATTTTAATTAATTAAAATAAGAAAAAAAGAAGACTTTCTCCTCTAGAGGCATGTGGCCTTTCCCAAATAAGTATAATAATAACATTTCTATAAATATTAATTAAATCAAATTTTAAATTACTAATTTATTAAATAATTTATTGAAAATGCACAATTTGCGATATATTAACAATAATTTATTGAGTGTTTATACTTAAAAAGATAATAATTATAATTTTCATTCCATATAAAAAATGTTGAGGTAGAGATAGACTATATGAATAGTTGATATTAGAGTTGTCAAAGTTTGAGGTGTTGCAAGAATTATATAAAGACAAAGTTGACAGTTAAGTTAGTTGGTCATAAGTTAGTAATACTCGTTATTCATTCTTAAGATATTTTGTATAAATACTCTTATTCTGTTAAGATGAAATAGACATTTACCTTCTCTTAATTGAGTTTTCTATCATGGTATCCGATGAAAATACTTTCGCTTCTCTAGTTTTTCTGGGTTCTTTCTAAAGATTTCCATATTTTTTTGCATTTTCTTTGCAAGTGCACAGAAACTTTGTAGTTCGCTTCTCTTAATTGAGTTTTCTTCTTTCTCTAAGTGAGATTTCTTGCCATAGCTAATCTAAATGCCTGGATCGCTAATAATACTTCTTGTTCAACTCAAAAGCCAGAAGACAATCCTTCTAGTTATTATCTTTGTAGTTTCTTTGCAAATACACATAAGTTAGTTATAGTTAGTTATACTCATTATTCATTCATAAGATATTTTGTTTAGATACTCCTATTCTGTTAAGATGAAATAGACATTTACATTCTCTTAATTTAGTTTTCTATCATGGGATCAGATGAAAATACTTTCGCTTCTCTAGTTTTTCTGGATTCTTTCTAAAGATTTCCATATTTTTTTGCATTTTCTTTGCAAGTGCACATAAACTTTGTAGTTTCTTATTCTTGTTCTTTTCTTCTTTCTCTAATTGAGATTTCTTGCCATGGCTAATCTAAATGGCTGGATCGCTAATAATACGTTCAACTCAAAAGCCAAAAGACAATCCTTCTAGTCCTTATTATCTTCATGTGAACAAGAATCCAACTCTTGTTCTTGTTTCTTTGGTTCTAATTGGACCAAATTATCATCACTGGCAGAGAGCCATGAAGATGTCACTTCTATCCAAAAACAAACTTAACTTTGAAGATGGATCGATTCTGCAACCAACCCGCACAGATCCTTTGTTTGTTCCTTGGGAAATATGCAACAATTTGGTAATTTCTTGGCTTATTCATTCTGTCTCACTCTCTATTGCACAGTCCATAATTAGGC
The DNA here is from genome assembly GCA_025531925.1 of Erythroxylum plowmanianum. Lineage (NCBI taxonomy): Eukaryota > Viridiplantae > Streptophyta > Magnoliopsida > Malpighiales > Erythroxylaceae > Erythroxylum > Erythroxylum plowmanianum. Next base: position 14,484 of record JANVCQ010131979.1, read on the forward strand.
TGGATTCTGCCTATGAGATCTAGAATGATCTCAAAGCTAGATTTGCTCAAAGCAACTCTTTTCGTATATGTGATCTCCATCTTGAAATATATAAATGTCAACAAAGAATTCTTTTTGTACATGAGTATTTCACTAAGCTAAAAATCTTGTGGGATGAATTGTAAATCTTGAGTCCTATCTCATCTTGTTCTTATACTCCTCAATGTTCATGTGGTCTTTCCAAGAATATTAAATAATTTTACGAAAATGATAAGGTCATATTTTTCATTAAAGGACTGAATGAAATCTATTCAACTGTGAAATCACAAATTTTGTTGATGGATCCTTTGCCTTCCTTGAATAAGGCATTCTCTTCGGTTATTCAAGAAGAAAGGCCTTTGGCTCCTGATATTAGTGCCTTGGCTGTTAAAGGTACTAATGTCTCTGCACAACGAAAGTTCTTTAATAATTTAACACCACCTATATGCATACATTGTGGAAAGGAGGGTCATACCATTGACAGGTGCTATAAGAAGCACGGGTATCCTACCAATATGAAGAATTCCAAAAAGCCTTCAAATTGAGTTTATGCTAATGCCGTGGAAATTGATGATACTAATAATCAGTCTGTTGACTATCATCACTCTGAAGCTACAGAGGGTCAAGCTTTTACATTTCAGTTTACTAAGGACCAGTGCAATCAATTGTTACAGCTGCTACAAGGGCTTCCATTTACTTCTCATCATCTTAATGCAGTGACTTTGCCAAATCATATACAGGCAAAGTGGACCTCAGGTTTGATTTCTTCAAACTGTGAGATTGATCCACACATTTCTCTACATATTTCTACTGATAATCATTCTCATTGTAGTGAATGAATTGTTAATACTGGTGTTACAGATCATATAGCTTGTTCTTTAGAATTTTTTTCATTCTTATAAATCGGTTCACAATGTTTATTTGAATCTCCTTAAAAAAATGTAAGGTTCAAGTTACTCACATTGGCACTGTTTATTTGAACAAATCTCTAAAACTCCTAAATGTTCTATACGTGACTAAATTTACTTTTAATCTTTTATCCATTAGTAAATTAGCTCATGATCTTTCTTGCTGCATAATTGTCTTATCCTCTCATTGTATAATCCAGAGCATTCAGTCATGGAAGATGACTGGGGTTACTGAGCATTCCCTAGGATTATACAAGTTGAATTCCAATGCTGTTTTACCTGCTTCACATAATGTTATTGTTAATTGTAATAAAGAAACTTCAGTACTATGACATACTAGGCCAGGCCATCTCTCTTTTTCTCGATTAAAATTGTTAGTTCTTGTTGTTTCTAATGTTGAACCTTATTAATATGTCATATGTCATATGTCAAAATAGAAAATATTACCATTTCTTATTAGCATTTCTGTTAGCAATGCTATTACCATTTCCTATTAGCATTGCTATTTTTGATCTGATTTATATTGAAATTTAGGGAGATAATTATGCTCCCACTTTTAAAGGGCATAGATACTTTCTTACTATTGTAGATGACTTAAGTAAATTTAATTGGATTTTCCTAATGAAACATAAATCTGAAGCACAAACTATCATACAAAACTTCATTTCTTATGTTTCTACTCAATTTAATCATGTTGTTAAGTGTATCAAAAGTGATAATGGGAAAGAATTCAATGTTCCAAGTTTCTATGAATCAAAGGGCATAGTTTGTCAAACATTCTGTATTAAAACTCCTCAACAAAACAGTATTGTGGAAAGAAAGCATCAGCACATTTTAATTGTGGTAAGGGCATTAAAATTTCAGACTTAGTTACCTATATATTTCTAGGGAGAATGTGTGTTGCATGCCATTTACTTGATCGACAGAATACCTACTTCTGTTCTTAATAACATATCACCTTTTGAAGCACTATATTCTAAACCAACAAATTTAAATAATTTAAAAGTATCTGGCTTCCTTGTTCTTGCTTCGAATCATTCTAACATTAAAACAAAGTTTGATTCAAGGAGCATTAAAGTTGTTTTCCTTGGTTTCTCTCTAGGTGTTAAAGGTTTTAAGCTTTTTGATCTTAAAACTCAAAAGATCTTCACTTCTCAAGATGTTTCTTTTTATGAACATATATTTCATTTTTCCACACTAACTACTGATATGCAGATTTTTTATAAGCATAACGATGATCAATTAATTATGCCTTCATCATCAGTTCAGTCATTATTCGATAACATTCAACCTATTCATACTATTACACCATTATCGGAAATGGTTGGCACATTATCAAATAATGTTTCAACCACACCAGAAGGTGTTCCTTCCTCTGTTCATTCTCAACCTAAGAATCAGATTCAAGCTCAAACACAAGTCCACCTTCAATAACATCTGAATCAATACTTAGGAAGAAGCAACAAAACAAAGTCAAAGCCATAGTACCTAACTAATTACAAATGCATGGTCACTCAAAGAACAAGTCCTCATCATCTTTCCAATGTTTTCTCTTATTCTAAATTAACTCCTAAGCATTATGCATTTGCATCTGCAGTTGATCAAGAACACGAGCCACAAACTTATGAACAAGCAGTTAGAAATGAAAGTTGGAGACAAGCAATGCAAGCAGAAATAGAGGCTCTGCAGCAAAATAACACTTGGGAGCTGGTTGATTTGTCAAAAGTAAAGAAAGCAATTGGTTGCAAGTGGGTATTCAAGATAAAACGGAAGGCAGATGGATCAATGGAAAGATACACGACTAGGCTCGTTGTTAAAGGCTTCACACAATAAGAGGGCATATATTTTTTGGATACTTTTAGTCCAGTGGTTAAAATGACAACAATACGACTTCTCCTTGCATTAGTAGCAATCAAAGGGTAGCATTTACATCAACTTGACATCAACAATTTATTCCTTCATGGAGACCTTGATGAAGAAGTTTATATGTAGCTTCCTAAAGGTTATGAAGAAACAGAAGCAAAGTTTATAGATTGGTTAAATCTCTTTATGGACTAAGACAGGCAAGTCGACAATGGAATGCTAAATTAACTTCAGCCTTACTTCAGTATGGTTTCAAACAAGCTATATCAAATCAAACTTTGTTTCTTAAGATTGAAAGTAAGGGTTTCATGGCACTTTTAGTATATATGGATGATGTCATAGTGGTTGGTTATCACATAGGAGCAATTCACAACATCAAATAGTATTTACATGATGTATTTACAATTAAAGATTTGGGAGAACTATAATTTTTTCTTGGACTTGAAGTGGCAAGAACAACGCAAGGAATAAATATTTGCCAGACGCAGTACACATTGGACTTGCTCAAGGAGACTCAGTTTTTAGAATCCAAACCAGTATCAACACCAATCTTTCCAGAAACAAAGCTTTCAAAGGATGCAGGCAGAAAATTAGGGGATGTTACACAATTCAAAAAGTTAATTGGCAAGCCTCAATATTTGACTACAACTAGACCAGACATCACGTTTGTTGTACAATAGTTATCACAATTTCTTGATTCCCCTACATCAGATCATTTAGCTACTGCTTATAGAGTATTAAGGTATCTAAAGGGAACTATAGGACATGGTCTTTTCTTCTCTTCTGACAGTGAAGTTAAACTCAAAGCTTTCTCAAATTCAGACTGGAGAACTTTTCTAAACACCAGGAGATCTATTACAGGATATTACGTGTTTCTTGGCTCTTCCTTAATTTCTTGGAAAACCAAGAAATAGAACACAGTCAGCCGCAGCTCTTCAAAAGCAGAATGTAGAGCACTAGCAACTACATCATGTGAAGTGCAATGGCTACATTATCTACTCAATGAACTACAGATGCCTCCTACAATTCCAACACCACTCTTTTGTGACAACCAGTCTGCAATATACTTGGCACAAAATCCAATGTTTCACGAACGCACAAAACATATTGAATTGACTGTCATGTGGTTCTAGAAAAATTGTGAAATGGTGTTATAGTGCTACTTCCTGTTTTGTCAAAAAATCAGTTAGCAGATTGCTTCACCAAAGAACTTTCCTTGACTACTTTTCAGGACTCTTTTAGCAAACTGGGAGTAAATAATATATACTCACCAGTTTGAGGGGGGTGTTAGAATTATATAAAGACAAAGTTGACAGTTAAGTTAGTTATTCATAAGTTAGTTATACTCATTATTCATTCTTAAGACATTTTGTATAAATACTCTTATTATATTAAGATGAAATAGACTTTTACCTTCTCTTAATTCAGATTTATATCAAGTGTTGAAGTTGATATGGGAAATTCAGTCCTAGTCTTTGAGACTGATTTTACTGAATATATATATATAAAGGAGCTATTGGCATTTTCAATGGAACTTTGGTTCTCTCTGTATGTCTTTATTTTGGGACATACATACGAGGAAGGCTAACTTAGTATCTAACATACCCTTAGTTATATTGCCTTGGAAAATCCGAAGCTAACATTCTTTTGATTGTTTGTACGTATAGAATTGTCTATTAAAGTCCAAGATATATGAACCATTCTTAGAGCGTCAATAGGCAAGAAGTTTGTGTGTTTGAACTTCCCCGAGAATATCTAAGCTGATATCGGATTTAATGTAATTGGTGTAAAAGATATATTAAATTATTGGTTAAGACTTGCCCAATATATAGGTTTGAAGGTTTGATTTGAGGATTAAGTTTGAGATTTAGTGTAAGTTGTTTGGATTTTGAGTCCAAAATAGTTGAAATGTTGGAGTTTAATGTGGTTAGAATTTAGGGTTTTATTTGCTGGAAAATTAGGTTAAAATTACTAAAAATTTGGTGAGGTAAACAATATAATAACTTATAATTTAAGAATAACTCTCACAAAAAAAAACCACAAACCTTTTATTCAATTATTAAAAAACTCAACAAATTCGATATCGGTTCAATCAAAAAAATTTTCAATCTTTTAACTTTTCATCTCGATTTTTAACTTTTCGGTTCGATTTACTTTAATAACTCTTGTTGTTAAAAATCGATTAATTTATTAATTAATCAATCAATTTTTATTAATTAATAAGCTCTTATAAATTAAAATAAATAGATTAATTTTTATTTAAAAATCTATTTTTCAATTAAACTTCAAATTCTTCGATGGGTCAAAACAATCACTTTTAATTATATTTCAAATTCTTTAATTTTATTCAATTTTGAGCCATTTTATAATGATCTAATACCGGTTAAATCTTTTAAACCTTAAATCTCTTATCTTACTGATTTAACTTCTGATCTAATTTTTAAAAAATTGTTTTTAATTAAAGACTCAAGTTTATAGATTTTATTATTAAAAATAATTCAATCTCTTCAGTGAAATTGTTTGTCGTAATGTAATAAATAACAATTCACGTTATATAAATAAAACATTTTACAAATTAATGATTCACGATCAAGTGATGGATTCGATACAAATGACGCTTGCAGGTATCAACTTGTCTCTTCTTTTAATCAACTATTATCTTTAAAATTGAGGTTAATTACGCTTCTTTTGCATCGAAACACGAACCTTTAACCTTTTGATCGAAAAGTTTGGAGCTATTTTCTCGATTAAACCACTCTTATTGTTAAGATTTATTGCAAGACCATGAAACTCAATGAAAACATACAATATCTAGTAATATTCATCACTGCTATATATGCAGATATTGAGGTTATGCCCTTTCAAGACTGTGATAGAAGGATTTTGGCGTAGTATATGGAGCAAAAGAATGTGTTAGGATTGAGTTTAGCACTAAAATTCGGCAGAGTTGTGTGTTTATATATATGTATTTACTGATCATATATTAAGGTTATTATTACGATTAATGAACCTAACATTTTAATTGTATTCATTTTTCTTAAAGAAAATAAGTTTTTTTAATGAAAAGGTAGATAATAGAACTTTGTATATATTTATGTTTTTAATGTATGTGAAAAATAATATTCAAAGTTAGAATATAGTAGTTGAATATATTATAATTTATATGGTCTCTATTAAGATATATATCTTATATCTTATTATTTAATTTTAGACACTATTTGATAATTAGACCTAGTGGATTTATGTGAGACTCTTTCAAGATAAATTTGATAAGTTTTAAAATCCTAATTAAGATGGTAGTCTATTTTTGGATAATATTTATCTAAGGAAGCATATGTTCTAGAATTTGAATTGATTATGACAGCAATAATATGGTTGAGATTCAGGCTGAATATTGTTTGTTTTTGGTGAGTAATATCGACATATTTTGGATGATTTGGTAGTTGAATTTATGGGGATATTGTTGATGAAGTTTGGTAAAGATAGAAGTCCATATGCTGCAAAACTTCTTTGCTAAATGACGCCACCTTGGCTGAAGGTTTTGTGTTACATTTTCTTTGATATTTTTGTCGTTGATTGAATGGTCTTGCAATTGAGATTTGTCTCTTGGTTTATACGATACTTGGCTGGGTGATTTGGGCGTATATGCTATCTACTAATTGATATCGTGTTATTTTCTTAGTTGGGCATTCTTCTATTATTTAACGACAATTTAGGGTGTTCTTTGGAAATTTTGCAGTTGATTTATTTTCTGGTTTTCTTATCATTCTAGTGTTATTTTTCATTGTCCATGGTGTGTTGATTGTGCAGTTGTCCTTTATGATTTGTGGTGTACGAAAAATATAGAAGTTTTCGTTATCTTAGTAGTTTCTATACTTAATTTGTTTCATGATTTTTTCTAGGTTATCTTGATCTAGTTTTTCAATAAAAACGTCCAACAATTTTTGTAAGTTTGAAGCTATTTTGTTTATGACATTTTGGAGATGAAACGTTTGTTCATTTGTTGACTTTAGTGGGCTGCGTTCTTTTCTATTTTTGAACAATTTTTAAGGAAAATTTCGACAACTAGTTTTTGTGGTTGTGTTTGTTTTGGTGGCTGTTGATAGTGAAGGTGTTATGTAAAAAATTCTGACAGTTGGTGTAGACCACTTGCCACATCGCTGTCATCATTAATTTCGCCACAGCAATGCCTTGGAATTGGTCGTCATAGAAGAACATTTTATCCAGAATGAAGATGTCCTCAGTTCGGAGATACCCTGAATCACTAGCCTTGGGCATTACATTATGAGCGAGCACATAAGTGATCAACCTTGGCGCTACCTACCTATACCATGCAAACTGTTAGACTCCCGTGGCAGCTGTGTGATGACTTAGAAAGACTCGTGCACGATTTTATTTCGGGGTTTTCCGGTGAGCAAAGGAAAATGCATCTAACCAACTAGGATACTGTTTGTCAGCCCAAAAAAGCTGGGGGCCTGGGCATTAAAAACATCCGCTCTTCAAATGACTCCCTGTTGTCAAAGTTGGGTTGGGCATTGATTACACAACCTCAAGCCCTTTGGGTTTAGATTCTTCGAGCAAAATATTGAGTTGAACTGCAACACATCCCTACTACCATAAAGCGAGAGGGGGCTTCAAGTATCTGGCGTGGACTGGTTGCGACTTAGCATGCAGTTCGACAAGGCTTACAATGGAAGCTCGGAAATGGCTAGAGAATCCTGTTCTAGGCGGATAATTGGGTTAAGGATTGGGGCCCACTTCTTTATGTGGCGACCTCCCCATCCCCGAATGCGTCCTCTACGCCTCTGTAGTAGATTTTTGCAACGTAGACAGTACTTGGAAGTGGAGCCTGTTCCAGCATTACCTCCCTTCCGTAGCTTGACTAGACATCGCAGAGATTTCCCCCACTATCGATAGTACCAAGGAAGATACCCTCTAATGGGGCCTAACGGCCAATGGACGGTTCACCGTAGCGTCAGCTTATGAGCTAATCGAAGAGCGAACCACTGACGAACATAGCCACATCTAGGATTTAATTTGAAAATGGGTCGGACCTCAGAGGATTAGGGCTTTCCTTTGGTTGATGCCTAAAGGAAAACTGCTAACTAACAAACAATGCGTGTGTCGTCACATTGCCACGGATGACGGGTGTCACTACTGTAGTCACGAAGAATCTACTTTACACGCCCTTAGGGATTGTCCCCAAGCCCAAGCCCAAGCCCTCTGGGCGAAATTCCCCCAAGCCATAGGGGACCCGAATTTTTTTCTTCAAGATGAAATGGGATGGGTCAATTCAAACCTAATGAAGCACCACCATGTTTGACAATTCACCTAGTCGTCTTTCTTTGGTGTCGCTTGCTGGTTCCTCTGGTACTGAAAAAATAAAAGTATCTTTGACCCGACTTTCGTTTGGCCAGAAGCTGGTGACAGAGTCGTTCTAGAATACTTAGAATGGATAGAACGAGCCAGAGTAGCAGAAAGTTGTGTGTTCCCAACCTAGGGCTTACCCTTGGGAAGTTTGGTTGGATGGCGTAGAGAGACCTAATCTTGAGTGAAATAAATACCACGACTTCGATCTTTTTCAACAAAATCATCACGAAATAAATCAACAAAGCCCAAAGTGATTTCTCTTTCACCTTCAAGTTTACCTACTACGGTACCAGCGTGAATATGATCCCCGCCAGACAGACGTAATGCCTTAGCTAGATTCGTGATTGGCATGGACAGTGGTGCGTTGGGTTTACTCAGCACCTTGCAAGAGGATCACCACTCTCTACAGAACTTTGGGCCATCCACTAGGGACTTAATCTAGCCTAGGCTCTTGGCTACCAACAAGTCATTATTGAAGTGGACTTCCTCGAAGTTATCAACTTACTTTCCTCTTCCACTCCTGTTTTGACAGGTACCCTACGTTTGCTTTAAAGAGCTTGGGAGGTGCAGTTTCAACAAATTCCTCGTGAAGGGAATCAATGCGCGGACCATCTCACCTCACTCACAACCCTCGTCAACCCAAGATTGCACATCCTCTAGGAGCCTCTGCTGACTGTTTTGGACTGTCTCCTCTGAGACGCCCATGGCGCACTGTACTGAATACATATGCACTAATTAGTTTGCTTTCATTTTGTTTTCCTTGTAATTAAAAATGAGCTAATTAACTAACTCTAATCAATAAGAAGCTAATTAACTAACTCTAATACAATTACACAGTAACATAAAGTAACAAAGTATTCTTCACAGCCCCCCCTCATGTTAGGAACATAGTAAGACCCAACTTGAAAGATAATTGCAGGTGAGAATCGTGACCAAGGGCTTGGTAATGAGATCAGCTAGTTGCAGCTTGGAAGGAATATAGGCAGTTTGAAGAAAACCATCTTGAATTTTCTCTCGAGTGAAGTGACAATCAATGTCCAAATGTTTGGTTCGCTCATGAAAATAAGGATTAGCTGCAATTTGTTGAGTAGCCTTATTGTCACAAAATAAAGTAACCGGAACCTGAACGGGAATGGATAAATCCTGAAGCAAATAAGACAACCAAAGCAACTCACTAGTTGTAGCAGCCATACTCCGATATTCAGCTTCAGCAGAAGACTTAGAAACAGTAGATTACTTCTTTGCCTTTCAAGAAACTAAAGCATGCCCCAAGAAAATGTAGTAACCAGTAAGCGAGCGACGGGACTTCAAGCAAGAAGCCCAATCTGCATCATAAAATGCAGTCAACTTGAGCTGTGACTGTATAGGACAAAACAGTCCCACAAAAATAGAACCTTTCAAATACTTGAGGACATGAGTAACAGCCTCCATATGAGGAAGCTTAGGAGCAGATAAAAACTGACTCAAATGCTACACTGCATAAGAAATATCCGACCTAGTCATGGTCAAATAGAATAACCTGCCAACAATTTTTCGATAAGCTTTTGGATGTTCTAGAGTTTCTCCCTCAATAAGAGACAACTTGAGATGTTGAGGAAGAGGAGTAGAACAAGGCTTAGCTCCAGTCAAACCAGCATCACTTAAAATATCCAAAATAAACTTTCGCTGATGCAAAAAATGAACCCTGCTCATTCCTATGCAACTCAATACCCAAGAAATACCATGCGAGTCCCAAGTCCTTAATTGTGAACTTAGAATGTAAAGCTATCTTCAAACTAGCAATGTTAAAAGCATTATCACTAGTGATCAAAATATCATCAACATATATAAGGACATCCGTAAACAAATCTCCTACCCTCTTAGCAAACAAGGAATAATTGATAGTATTGAATTATGTTATATTTTCTTATGTATTTCTATGTGATTTCAATCCTATTTTTAAGATAAAATGCTTAATTGATGTTTAATTTGTGTTTACTGCTAGGTTGCATACGCTGGTATATTTTTGAAACAAAAGAGACAAGATTATAAAGCAAATTAGAGCACAAATGTTTAACAAGGAAAAGGACAACCTCTTTGCAAATTACAAGTAGAAACGACGACGCAGCATTGATGGAAGGAGGCGTCAGCGTGTTTTGAGCATTTACTAAAAACGTAAAGGAGAGCAGTAAAACGCACAGTAAAACAATAAGAAGACAGCAGTGATCGAGAGCAGGGAGGATTTAAACATTTAATTGTCTAATGAATGAACTACAGGCGCAAGGGACGCACAGGAGCACGACGTCGCATAAGGAAGGATGCATTTAATTGACAAAATGACTGCTACAGGAAAATCATGCAGTAGGCGTGACCAGCAGGCCAAAAACGATGCTTCAGCAGACACATAAGGATTAAAACGCAGTGGAGAGGCAGCACGCAAGCAGGGGGCAAAGGTTTTAATTGATGTGGACCTTTATTTGTCCCATCAAGTAACAGTAGAGATAAGGAATAAAGGGGAACAGCTGAGGAGTGTGCGGCGCTGAAGGAGGCTAGCGGCAGCAGCTCGCGTGGAGATAGCTTGGAGCTGTTGCTGGCTTGGCG